>UESW01003925.1:641661-915477 GCA_900491605.1 Calamus simplicifolius
ATAGAGCTGCTTTGATGTGGACAATAAGTGATTTTCCCGGCATATGCAATGTTGTCTGGTTGGAGCACTGCTGGACGTCTGGCATGCCCTCATTGCATGTATGATTCGGATGCATTTACATTGCAGAAGAGTGGTAAGCAGTCATGGTTTGATAACCATAGGAAGTTCTTGCCCCCAAATCATCCTTACAGGCGTAACTTGATCGCCTTCCGGAAGAACAAAGCAGTCACAAAATTTGCCGAACCGGTTAGGTCCGGCACGGATATATTTGATACTATAGAGCATTTGGGGTTGATGTATGCTGGGAACCAGATGCAGATAGAATAAATGGCCGTATATGTAAAGAACATAACTGGAAGAAGCGAAGTATATTTTGGGATTTGCCTTATTGGAGCACAAATCTCATCCGGCACAACTTGGATGTTATGCATATCGAGAAAAATTTCTTTGATAACATATTTAACACGGTGCTAAACATCCCGGGAAAAACAAAAGATACTGCAAAGTCAAGAGAAGAACTTAATCAGTACTGCAGAAGAGGTGATTTGAGAAGGAGTGCCGATGGGACCTATCCTAAAGCCTGTTACACTCTTGACAGAAATTCACGAGAAGTTTTATGTAACTGGCTTAGAGGGTTAAAATTTCCAGATGGTTATGCCTCAAATATCGGTAGGTGTGTGGACATGCATAAGCTCAAGTTGTTCGGCATGAAGAGTCACGACTGCCATGTTTTCATGCAACGGTTATTACCTAGCTTTTCGTGAGTTGCTTCCGCAACATGTCTGGAAGGCATTACGGAGCTCAGCTTGTTCTTCAAGGAGTTATCTGCCGCAGTCATTACTTCTGCATCCATGGCAAGGCTTGAGGAGGAAATTCCAATTATTTTATGCAAGCTGAGCGAATATTTCCTCCCAGTTTTTTTGACTCAATGGAGCATTTACCGGTTCACTTGCCATACGAAGCGAGCATAGCTGGTCCCGTGCAGTATCGCTGGATGTATCCTTTCGAGAGGTAAATATATACATCATTAAGATATGTTGACATTTCAAATATTATTTCATTGCGAAAAATTGGTTAATTTTTTGTTCAACTTTACATATAGGTATCTTAAGAAGTTAAAAAATAATGTGCGTAATAAGGCAAGGGTTGAAGGTTCTATATGCAATGCACACTTGGTCGAAGAAGTTTCAGCTTTTGCCTCACATTACTTTGAGGGTCACGTCCACACGAGGAGCCGAAATCTTGGTCGTAACGATGACGTATGTGTGGACGAAGGAGAACCTAATGACGGTAGAATATCAATTTTTAAAGGTATCGGCCGTTCATTTGGTGGGCAGAAGTCAAGAAATCTTAGCGATATGGAGTATAATGCAGCACATTATTACATCCTAATGAACTGTAGAGAAGTCGATCCATATATTGAGTAAGTGTATACTTCAATGCTTAATTGGAAATTTAAATTTAAATAATATACCATAATATTTAATTGCTAACATCAGTTTTCATCCTTTTCATCCCATAAGGATGTTTGTGATAGACAACGACAGATGAATCCCGACATCAGTCAAGTTGCAATTGGGCAGAAATTAGAAACGGAGTTTGCTTACTGGTTTTATGAATTTGTGAGTAGTATCACTCAATCAATTTCGATAATGGCTTTATTTTTTGAATTGGATGTGAATAGCTTATTAATTTATAGGTAAACGGTCCATGGTCCACAACCGACAATATTTTCATTAAATGTCTATCGCAATGGCCATTGAAGACCGTAACAACCTCTACTGGCTATTTTGTAAATGGGTACAAATTTCAGATTGAACGATTAGCAGCTTCAAGAGGCACGCAGAACTGGGGCGTGTGTGTTAAAGGAGAAAGTGTTGGAGCAAATATGCAGGATTATTATGGAAAGTTAGTAGAGGTGGTTGAAGTTGAATATCCCGGTTGGCCTATGAAACGAACCGTATTGTTTCGTTGTGATTGGTTCGATCCGATAGTTCCTGTGGGCAAAAGGGTTCATAACGACTACAATTTGGTTGAAGTGAACCATCGACGAAGATTGCAGAAATATGACCCATTCATCCTTGCATCCCAAGCTCAGCAAGTCTTTTACTGCGGATATCCAAGTTTGCGCAACGACAAGCGAGATTGGTGGGCCGTTTCTAAAATCGTCCCACGTTCAACAATCGTATTAGAGGAGAGTTCATCAAGTCAATCAGCCGAGTGCCCTGCATTTCAAGAGGATGAGATGGAAATGCATGCAATTGAGGACGACACAAGGGCTCCTGAAACATCACTTAGAGATCCAAATGGTGATGTCCAAGAAATTGCGGATGCAAATGTTCGGTTTCCTTCCGATGATAATGAAACTGAATCGCAGTCCGATACGGCATCGGATGTTGAACCAACATTTCACGAAACAATGACACCGATTAAACATAGAGGTTTTTTAAAATTTAACTTTTTTTTATAAGTGTTAAATTTTACATAGTCAATCATTAATCGTAATTTAATTGTGTGAATCTTTAGTATTTTCAGTATGACGGGCAGAGGTAGATCTACCGACGACAGGGAGTGAGCAGGGACGTAGCCTGCACATCAGATCACATGAGCGTCGGAGATGGAGAGTTTGGATCTCCAGCAGAGGCACAGCCTTCGATCTCTCAGCAGTATTACCATCCAGCCGATCGGCACATACCTCCGAGAGTTCTTCCACCATCGGCGCACTGTACTTCGACTTGATGCTCAGGGGATGTAAGTATATACTAATTAAAAATATATGTTTATGTTTTTAAGTCAATTACTTATAAACATGCATTTTTTTAACAGATTCATTGAGCAGCATCATGTATCCAGCCACATCAGCGCCGTATTTCAGAGGCGTGCAGATCCCAGTGGCTACGATTGGCGCCACGTATCTCCAGCCACGAGGGAGTTTTATTTTTCTGAGTTTCAGGTAAACTTATTAAATACAATTTATCAGTGATATAAAATTTTTAATCTTAATAAATTCAGAAACTAACTGTTTATTTTAATGCAGAAAAAGTTTACGTGGGATCCTGCCAGCCATGATGCCATTAGGGCAGCATGGGAGGCTCTGACGGACGCCGATACTCCGACATGCTTCATCGTTGGAGGTCATCGGGTCAGCGTCCTGCGCACGTGCCAGAGGGTATTTGGCACGAGTGGCAGCAGGCCTGGGAGTCCGATGGCTGGCGCAGGAGGTCCGCATCAGCCAGCACGAACCGCCGATCTGAGAAGGGCGGTCCTGGCACGGGTCTCTCCCGCATACTTCGGGCTCCATTTCGATTCAGGAGCACAGACGGCGTATGGTAAGAAAACATAAATATTTTAATTACTATTTAGTTATTTACAAATATTTGTATTAATATCATTTTTTTTTTTGTTATAGTCTGAGCAGGAGGGCGGAGATCCTGGTGAGTTTCGTCTATTCAGGGCGACACACACCAGGAGGGACGGTTCCTGGGTCGACACGCGATCACGGGAGGTTGCGGTAAGAAATTAGATTTATGTAGTATCTGTTTAATTTCTAAAATTTTATTTCGAGAAATTTATTAACTCATTTATTGTTGATTTCATAATTTAAGACACGAGTCGAGGAGCTTCGCTCCCAGGCATCGCAGGTCGACTCTACTGATGGGGAGACGCCCGTCGAACTCTCAGCAGAGGAGAGTCGACGTGTGTTTTTGGAGGCTGTTGGTGCCCAGCCCGAGACCGCAGGGTCTATGGTCTGGGCACTAGAGCTTCTACATTTTTCCCCATCAGGCCTCCAGCTCGCGAGTTCCTGGTGATCTTCCTCCCGAGCGTTTACAGGACTTCGCAGATCTATTGCAGAGGAGGTTCGGCAGGAGTTCGAGCAGGATTTTGAGGATCGTATGCGAGGCCGGGATCAGGAGGTTGCAGACATGCGAGATGAGATGCATTATTTGCGGGATATGGTTAGCCGCTTGTCGCAGAGTCTTCAGCCTCCACAGCCTCCACAGCCTCCACGTGATCGTTCAGATTCTTGATGTATTTTTTTTTCTTTTTTATGTTGTAAAAACTTCAAAATTTTAATATATAATTATTTTTTGAAATATATTATTGTTTGGATTGAGTGAAAAATGTTTGTATCAATATTTAGATTTAGCGAAATTGAATACCCAATTTAATGCGTCGTAATATTTAAAATAATTTTTTTAAAAATATTAATTTTAAATATTGTGACGTAATTATTGCGTCGCAATATTTAATAATAATTTTTTTAAAAATATTAATTTTAAATATTGCGATGCAATTATTGCGTCGCAATATTTAATAATAATTTTTTTTAAAAAAAATTTATTTTAAATATTACGATGCAATTTAGTGCGTCGCAATATTTAATAATAATTTTTTTTCTAACTAAATTTATTTTAAATTTAGCGACGCATTTGCATGCGTCGCAATATTGCGATGCAATGTGGCGTCGCAAGAGCGTCGCAATATTGCGACGCAATTGCGACGAAAGGGTATTGCGACGGACAGTTGAGCGACGCCCTTGTTGCGTCGCAATTGCGTCGCAATATCATGTTTAGCGACGCAATTGCGACGCATTTGGGCGTCGCAATATTTAAAATCTCTTGAAGTGTTCTTAGGACATGATGACCAGGAGACCGAGGTCGTTGGTAAGCGTAAGACTGGCAGAAAGGAGCGTAAGACCAGCAGTGTTCCCGGCAGTGTTCCTGACTCATTATCAAACCTTAGAAAGTAGTGGAACAAATAATCAAGAGATTAACTCAGGTTTAGAAGCTTAAAATGTTAAAGGTTAAAGAACTATGAATCCTAAACACCCGAACCTAAACCAAAAGAAGTCCTAAACATGTTAAGACAAATTATGAGAAATGAACTTTTTAATCAATTAAAAACAAACCCATAGTCTCAAAAGAATATGAAATAAACAAAGATCAGATCAAGGAAGATTTTCTATCAGAACAAAATAAAGAAAAAAGAAAATGGCTCTTTGAAACCATAAATACAGAAGAAAGAGAGACCCTTAAATAAGAGTATTATAATTGTATGAATGAACTAAGACTAGATATTCCTTACTTTGTATGGCTTAAGGTAGCATGCAAAAATAAGGAAATCACAAATAAGTACCTTAAGTGGCTAGAAATACAAGACCAACGCCCTTTCAAATCATTGGGAGTAATTAATTATTGTAAGGATCAGACCTCAAAATATCCTCAATTAAAAGGAAGACAGTCAGACCAAGAAGAACCTGACAGTAACAATAAAGAATCAGTCCAACAAAATGAAGCAGAGACTCTAAGACCAATCAGACAAGAAGAAAACCCCAAAATAAGATTAGTTAAACAACCTAAACTAGAAAACGAACAAATAAGACAAGAAATTAAAAAAGTACAATCAAAAATACAAAATCTAAAAAAACCAAATAAAGAAAAAGAAAAATCCTTAGAAGAAGAACCAGCAGAAAAAGAACAAAAAAATCATACTATGATAATTAAAAGACAAAAATGGTACATTAAGGTGAATCTAATAATAAAGAATGAGATTAGAGAAACCTATGCTTTAGTAGACTCAGGAGCAGACATGAATTGCATTCCAGAGGAACTATTTCCTAGAAAATATTATGAAGAAACTATGGAAAAACTCTATACAGCTAATAGTAAAAATCTTAAAGTAAAATATAAAATTCCAGATGTACATGTCTGCCAAGACAACATTTGCTTTAAAACAACTTTCATTGTAGTTAAAGATATCCAAACAGTCATCCTAGGTACACAGTTTCTAACGCTCCTCTATGAAATAGAGATTAATAGGAAAGGCATAACCACCTATGTCTTAGAAAACCCAGTCACCTTCAAATTCATAAGCCTCGTTGAACTCAAAAAGATTAATCAACTAAAAGATTCCAGCCAAAAGATACAGTCCTTGAAGGATAGAAAACAACAACTTAAAGAAGAAATAAAGACAAATAGAATAGAAGAACAACTACATCTAGAATCATGGAAAACTAGAATAAAAGATATCCAAGAAAAATTAGAAAAAGAATTGTGCAGCCAAGACCCTACAGCCTTCTGGAATAGAAAGAAGCACCAGGTCAGCTTGCCTTATATTAAAGACTTCAAAGAAACTAATACCCGACAAAGGCCAGACCAATTCAGATGAACCTAGAACTATTAGAATATTAAAAAGGAGATAGCAGATCTCTTAGACAAAAGACTTATTAGACCAAGCAAGTCTCCATGGTCCTGTTCAGCCTTTTATGTCCAGAAAGCTTCGGAATTAGAAAGAGGAACACCTAGACTAGTCATAAATTATAAACCTTTGAATAAAGTTTTAGAATGGATTAGATATCCCATACCTAACAAAAAAGACTTGTTATCCAGACTATCTAAAGCAAAAATATTTTCCAAGTTTGACATGAAATCAGGATTTTGGCAAATACAAATAACTGAAGAAGATAGATACAAAACAGCGTTCACTGTACTATTTGGACATTACGAATGGAATGTAATGCCTTTTGGTTTAAAAAATGCCCCTAGCGAATTCCAGAACATGATGAATGAAATTTTTAATCAATTTACCCAGTTCATAATAGTTTATATAGACGACGTCCTTATCTTCTCAGAAGATCTAGAAAAGCAAGCTAAATACATTAGACTCTTTCACAATTTAGCAAAACAAAATGGGCTAGCAATCTCAGCACCCAAGATCAAAATCTTTCAGACCAAAGTCAGATTTATAGGGCACTATATTTATCAGGGAACTATCAAACCCATAGAAAGGTTGATAGAATTCGCAGATAAATTTTCAGATGAAATCAAAGAAAAAACCCAGTTACAACGATTTCTAGGATGCCCTAATTATGTCTCAGACTTTATTCCAAATATCAGGATCACTCTAGAACCCCTGTACGCTCAGCTTAGAAAAAAGAAAAAAGGATGGACAGAAGAACATACCCAAGTAGTCAAAAAAGTAAAAACTATAGTCAAAAACCTTCCTTGCCTAGAATTACTAGACCCAGCAGCCTTAGTTATAGTAGAGACAGATGCCTCAGAAATAGGATTTGGAGGAATCCTCAAACAAAAAACCCATAACAAAGAAACATTAGTCAGATATCACTCGGGAATATGGACTAATGCTCAAACAAATTACAGCATAGTAAAAAAGGATGTTTTGTCAATAGTCCTATGCATACAAAAATTCCAAGAGGATTTATATTTCAAAAAATTCCTTCTCAGAATTGATTGCAAACCAGCAAAGAAGTTTTAGAAAAGGATATTGAAAATCTTGTTTCAAAACAAATTTTTGCCAGATGGCAAGCCATTTTATCAGTATTTGATTTTGAAATAGAATTTCTAAAAGGCACAGAAAATAGTTTACCAGACTTTCTGACACGAGAATTCCTTACAGGAACAAGATGTCAGATAGACCCAGAACAAAAGCATCCTATGCAAAATCAATAGTTCCAATCCCTCTCAGTAATCCATACTCAGTATTGACTCCACCCAGAACTTTTCTCCCTCTTAGACCTCAATATTCAGCCTTAGTCTCGCCCTCTCAAACCTATTCCCAAGCAACTCTAAAGCGATCGCCTCCTAGTCCCAGTACTACTACTGAGCAAACTAGGTCTAGTCCTTCCAAGTCTCCCATGTTCAACCCATATTATAGTAAGAATTGCTCCCTTACCATTAAACTCTTGGAACCAGACGAAATAGGAGACAACCAAATCCCCAAGCTGTCCGGGATTTTCCCTTCGATTAATGGAAAAATCATGCAATACCACTTACCCAAATGATTTCAAAGTCCCCTTAAAACCCAGGAATATTATGAGTTTATTTTAGTCGACACAGACTCAGCCGAAATAACCCATACATCAGAACAGAACTCAGAGGCAGTCGCCTATTCAAAGTGTAAGATTAAAAAGTTTATGACTAAACAAGAATGGGGAAACCCATATCAGCCCAGACCAGCCTTCTCAATACAACTATTTTGACTACCAAGAAGCCTGGTATAAGGCCTTCTATCTTAAGCCCACGGACCATAGTTGGTTCCTCAACTTCAGTCCAAAGATAGACAAAAGGATCCCAAGCTGGATTCATGATTGGTGGACCTACTTTGGGATAACACAGCTTGGGATCCTTTGTCTATCTTTGGACTGAAGTTGAGGAACCAACTATGGTCCGTGGGCTTAAGATAAAAGGCCTTATACCAGGCTTCCTGGTAGTCAAAATTGTTGTATTGATAAGGCTGGTATTTTTGAGAAAAGGTTCTGGGCTGATATGGGTTTTCCCATTCTTGTTTAGTCATAAACTTCTTAATCTTACACTTTGAATAGGCGACTGCCTCTGAGTTCTGTTTTGATGTATGGGTTATTTCGGCTGAGTCTGTGTCGACTAAAATAAACTCATAATATTCCTGGGTTTTAAGGGGACTTTGAAATCCTTTGGGTAAGTGGTATTGCATGATTTTTCCATTAATCGAAGGGAAAATCCTGGACAGCTTGGGGATTTGGTTGTCTCCTATTTCGTCTGGTTCTAAGAGTTGTTGAAGACCAGCCAGATCACCTTTCGGATTTCAAATGAAGCAAAGTCTGCACCAACTACTCCGGACTCCAACCAGCCTGAAGTCCGTCCAGACCAGCCTATAAAAAGGATAGCCCTCAACCTGTGAGAGGCATCCGCACTCATCCACACTCATCACCCATCATCCATGTTCATGACCCTTAAACCTTCACCAAAATTACCTAACCTTCATTCATGATCACTAAGAACCTACTTAAGCTCCACTAAGCCTCCACCAAGACTCCACTCACCTCCACTCAAACTCCACTTACCCCCACTCAAGCTCCACTAAGCCTCCACCAAGACTCCACTCACCTCCACTCAAACTCCACTCACCTCTCCACTAAGGCCTCCACTCCACTCACCTCTCCACTAAGGCCTCCACTAAAATATAGCCATGACCTCTTCCAAACTATCTATAAAACCCTCCACCCATCCTCATACCTTCTCATCTCCACTCCTCCCTTGATCCTTCCATTCACCCGAGAACTCCTTAGCCTCCATCCATGAAAATCCCTAAGCCTCCACCCATAGCTATCAAACCTCTCTAAGCCTCCACCCATGGCTACCAAATCTCACCATTCATAGCCTTAAACCACCTCTATCATCTACCTCTATCATCCCTAAACCCTTTCATCAAACCAGACAAACCATCCTCCCTTATCCCCTATATCAAACACTGCCTTAATGAATAACTTCATATTCTTGATAAAATAGAGTCATTTCATTTGAGGTATATTCATCACCATGATCTGACCTAAGTTTCTTAAGATTTTTCTCAGTTTGGGTTTCACTTCTACCTTATAAATCTTAAACTTATATAATACTTCATTTTTAGATTTTATCAAATATATGTGACAATATCGAGAGAAGTCATCAATGAATGTTACAAAGTAATGGCTTCCTCCCCATGTAGAAAATTTGGTAGAGTCACATACATCGCTATGGACTAATTCAAGAAGTGTTGAGCTTCTATTTACTGATTTAAAAGGTTTTCTAGATATCTTGGCTTGAATACAAATCTCGCACTTGAACTTTCTATCAATATAAACTTTAGGTATTAGATTAAGATTTGTCATATGATGAATACGATCAAAATTCATGTGACCAAGTCTACTATGCCAAACATTTGAAGATTCAACATTAAAAAGAAGATAAATTTTATTAGATAATTTGAAGGATACATTTAATTTGAAAAGACCTTCACAAACAAAGCATTTTCCAACAAACTCGTTATTACAAGTAATTGCAACTTTATTTGACTCTAGAACAATTTTATATCCTCTAAATATAAGGAGAGATCTACTAATCAAATTTCTTCTAACGCTTGGGATGAATAGCACTTCGTAAAGGATCAGGATCTTTTCTGATATTATCTTTTGTTGGCCCAGATGGCAACCCAAAAGGGGGGTGAATTGGGTTCTTTAAAAATTTTACAATTAAAATCAATCTTCCAAGATGAATGTGCACAAGTAAAATGTAGAGAGTATGATGCTATGAATGCTAAGCACAATATAGATTAGAGAGAAAGAGAGAAGAGATAAGCATGACAAACACATAGGATTTATAGTGGTTCGGTGTTAGCTACACCTACATCCACTTCCAAGCAACTCTTGGGTACGCACTATAATCATCTGATTACAGAAGAGTTATTTTGCAAGATCACAACTTGAACTTATTGTTTTACAACGGGATCACAACGGACCCAGCCGGTTTTCACAGGTTCACTAGCACACAACCTAACACAAGCTAATCTTAGCTTGCCTAAGGTCAACTACCTCACCTGTTTCAATCCCATGATTAAATCAAAAAATAAGTGTATCAAATAATTGATTGCAACAATACAAAAGTTCCTTAAATGAGCAGATAAATAATATAAATAAAAATGGGAATAGAAAAGCCTGATTAGAAGATGTTTGATGTTGAGCTTTTCTTCTTTTTCTCTTCTCTTCTGAATGATCTTTTTCAAGATTGAACTTAGGCTCTTGAAGAAATGTTGATGCAGAGAAGAGTGAAGAACTAAGGCTCTTGCTTTTCTTCTTTTAATTGATGGAAATCTTTTGGATTTGACTTTTGAAAGCTTTTGGATTTCTCTTCTATCTCTTTTGCACAGTTAGGCTTTGAATCAGAGTTTTTCCTCTTTGATATTTCTCTATTTTCCTCTTTTTTTCTTTCTCTGCTTTTTGAACGGTCGGAATGCCCTTTTATAATCTCTCTTAATCCATGTTTTGATGCAAAGTAGCCATTTAGAGTACTTGTGGATGAGTTCAACGTGAAAAGGGAAAGAGCCATTGAAGAGTATCAGAAGAAATATGACCGTTAGAGTCATTTCTAACAAATCTAAAAGTCACCTCTGACATATTAGAGTCGGCTCTAATCTGGCCAGGTGTCGACTCTAAGTCGGATTGGCCAAAATAGAAAGAAAATATTCATCGTGGAGTCGGCTCTAGAATTTTATGGGGTCGACACAACTCAAGTTGGAGTCGGCTCTAATTTCCTTGGGGTCAACTCTAACAGTGTCCCAAAAAATACAGTCTCTATTTTCAGGTTAGAGTCGGCTCTAACTCTGCTAGAGTTGGCTCTAAAATCTAAAGCAGAAAGATAGTTCACTGTAACTCAGGTTAGAGTCGGCTCTAATTTTTTGGAGTCGGCTCTAAATCGTGCCGAATGTGCCAAATAGTTTTGATACGCTCCGGAGTCGGCTCTAATGCTTCTAGAGTTGGCTCTAAAGTTTGAACTTTGACACAAACCACTAAAAATTGATTCAAGCTCATTTTTGTATGAATTATAAATTCTTAATCTTTCTAAATTCTTAAAACACTTGTCAATCTCATTAGTATCATAGGGAATATACTCATAGCTTTTGTTAATCATCAAAATCAATATATGGGTCAACAATCTCCCCCTTTTTTATGATGACAAAAACATTGAGTATATGCATAATCAATTAATGCATAATTATTAAAATAAGCAAATTCATAGTTATGCTTGAGTTTTAATAATTTTAACCAAAATTGATTTAAATAATTTTCTTATGTATCATACAAATAGAATTTTCAAATATGATTTTAATAACTCAATTAAGCTCCCCTGAGTGAGAACCACTTAATTAAGCCCCCCCTATGTATATGCATACAATATATTCATTTATATCCATTTAAGTCCATATGCATATACACTCTTTCTTCCCCTTTTTTGTTATCAACAAAAAGGTTAAGAAGTTACAGGATAGACATCAAAATCAATCAATACAAGAATTGAATAATTCAAAATATATGATGCAAGTGTCAAGACTGATTTCATATAAAACACCATTGAGTACAAAGTATCAAGCACATAACATGTTAAGACAAGATAATCACAACCAGATACATTGATTCTAATTGCAGACTAGGCAAAATGATAAGTTTGTCCTAGATACAAACTAGTTTTCATATGCTAAACTTAAAATCTAAAGATAGCTTGAGATAGATTGAAGTTGATTGGATTGAAGTAGAATTGACTTGGCATCATCTTAGAATCTTCTTAAGTTCTGCCAGAATCTGTCTCATTCCTTTTTCTTGAACTTTCATAAAATCATTAAGCATTCTCTCCACTAGGGAAGCAGCTGCCATGACTTTCTCTTGAAGCTCTGCATTACTTCTGGAATAAGTATCAGAGTCACCTCCAATGTCCTTAATTTTGTCAAATATTAATTTCAGATCGGTCTTTAAGGAATCAGAAGATGTACTGAACGATGACTCAATCTCATTGACCTTTTCTTCCAGAGAGTAACATAGCTGCCTCATTCTCAAAAGTTGAATTCTGACATCTTCTTTAATTTTAGCCTCATGCTCTGCCAATAGGGCTTTGAGCTGCTCAATCTGCCTATCAGAAAATTCTGATGAACTTTGGACAAAAGTGGTTGTAACTACTGGTGCTGCTGGGGGTGCCGAACTGCTTGGTCTAGGTAAAGAATATCTCACAGATGGTCCAGCCTTCGAAGGACCAGGGACTGCAGTATCAGCTTCAGCCTCCCTTTCTTCTCCATGTCCTTTTCTTTGCCATTGACCATTCACTTTCTTGAAGCCCATACGGTGAAGTGTGTCAATATTATAGTAATCCGTATATCTCAGTTTTTCAGTGGCTTATTTTTCAAAATATTTACTCCTTGATTTTGAAAAGCTAAAGTCAAAATCATTCCATATGACAAAGTGAATCTTTTCTTGCTACCGACCTCTGCCATATATCCAATCATCATTCCAGCTAAATTGATGGGATGTCTCGTTACTACATAGTCCATAACAACTATATCCCTTTCTGACACATATTCAAATCTACCAGTCTTTGGAAATAAAATCCTAATGCATATGTTATGTAATAATCTTAATTCCAAAGATAACTGATTTGCACTTATTTCCTCAAAATCCGACATATCTTTTCCTAATATCCTTGATAATGCTTCTCCTCTATCGCTGTGTGAAGTGGCAATCATCCCAATCATAGGAATTTCCAACAAATTTCCCAAAATTTTGGAGGTTAGGTGAATCCGAGTTCCTCTAACAGAGCTGATAATCCCACCATCTCCTCTACTCAGATTATGATAAAATTCCTTTACTAAACCAGGGTAGATGGGAACGTCAAGTGAGCATACCTTTTTCCATCCTATTTCCTTTAATTTCTTCCTGAGAGTAAAGCCTTCAGAATCAAAAAAGTTGAAATCAACCTTCCTTCCAGTGATGATAGCTTTCTCGGCCAAGAGGTCAATCTGGGGTGAGGGTGGAGTGGGAATGATACTAGGAGTTGAGGAAGAAGAGGTGGAAGACGAGCTCGGAGAGGGTTGCCTTGTCGGACGCCGAGCGGTCCTCCTTCTGATGGTGACAGTGATTCCAATGGCGGATGCATGACGTTTGGAAGCCATTTGAGGTCAAGAGAGGATGGATTCAAAAGATTTTGGGGTTTGGAACAGGTAAAGAGAGATTTGGAGTGGATTGGAGTCGAATGGAAATAAGAAGGTATCAACTCTGCCCTAGATAAATCAAAAGGGGACCACTTAGAGTTGGCTCCCGCAAAGCGAGGTGTCGGCTCTAAATCGCTAACACAGTCAGCGCCCAAAATAAAGTTGGCTCTGCAGTAGCAGGTGTCGGCTCTAAAATACAGACAGAAAGCACATAAAATTAGAGTCGACTCCAACATAAATAGTGTCGGCTCCAAGACAATTTCAGTGAAAAGTGAGAGTTTCAAAGAGTCTGAAACTTGTCAAAATAATCATAAAACTTTGGATAAATCTTCCTTAGAATGTGGTAAATCAAGAGGTTCAAAAATCTAGATAAATTTTCCTTAGAATCATAAGAGGATCTTTAAGAAAATGGTTGAATTCTAGATAGACATTCCTAGGAGATTTATAATCATTCTGATGGATCACAAACTCCTAATTCTCCTCTAAGATAGCAAAATCTCTCTTCACTTAAGGGTTTTGTAAATATGTCCGCTAATTGTTCATCAGTACATTCATAATCAAGACAAACATCATTATTAGCTACATGTTCTCTAATGAAATGATATCTTATCTCTATGTGCTTAGTTCTTGAATGTTGAATAGGATTTTTTTGTCAAATTTATTGCACTAGTGTTGTCACATTTAATTGGAGTTTTATCAAGTGTTATACCATAATACTCAAGTTGTCACTTAATCCAAAGAATTTGAGCATAGTAACTTCTAGCTGCAACATATTCAACTTCAGCAGTTGATAATGCAACTGAATTTTGCTTTTTGCTAAATCAAGAGATTAAGTTACTGCCTAAGAATTAGCATGCACCACTTGTGCTTTTTCTATCCAATTTACAAGCAGCAAAATCAGAATCAGAATATGTAATCAGATTTAATATTGACTCTCTAGAGTACCATAATCCTATATTTTTAGTTCCATTTAAATATCTAAGAATTTTCTTTACAATAATTAAATAAGATTCTTTAGGTTCAGACTGATATCTAGCATATAAACATACAACAAACATAATATTAGGTCTACTAGATGTTAAATAAAGTAGAGAATCAATCATACCTCTATAATATTTTTGATCTACTTGCTTACCATCTTCATATTTATTGAGTTTGCATGAAGGACTTATAGGTGTGCCAAGAGGTTTAACTGATTCCACACCAAACTTCTTAAGAATTTCTTTAGTGTACTTTGTTTGGTTGATGAAAATCCCTTCTCTTTCTTGTTTGATTTGAAGTCTGTTGACCCAATTAAGGATTTTGATGATTAACAAAACTATTTGAGTATAATATTTGAAGTTACTAATGATTTTGATTAAGTTTTTCAGCTTATAAGTCGATTTAATAATCAAAATCATGAGTCAAATCAAGTTTTGGTTTGAATCTAATGTCAAGGTAAGATTGCAGACATTAGAGTCGACACATGGAATCGCAGAGTCGACTCCGGAAATCGGCACGGACTTAGAGTCGACTCGAGGACTGTTAGAGCTGACTCCAACAGAAAAGATAGAACGATTGTTTTTCAAGCCACGACTTAGAGTCGACTCCCAGACTGTTAGAGTCGACTCCAGAAGATTTTTGTGTCGACCCCAGAAAAGTTAGAGATGACTCCAGTTCAAACGGGTTAAAGATTTTCGAGTTAGAGCTGACTCCAGAAAAGTTAGAGCCGACTCCAGAATGTCAGACACGACTCCAGAACTGTCAGAACGACTCTAAACTTTATCTTTATCTTTTTTAATCCCAACGGCTATTGCTATTTTTGGTTCTAATCCTTCTTACACTTGTTTCTAACGGATAGTTTTAAACTGTTTATGGATTAATCGGGATCTATAAGAAGAGGGTTTGCTGCATCCGAAAACAAGAGAGACAAAAAGAAAAGAATAGAGAGAAATCTGTGAAATCTATCAGAAAATCAAAAGAGAAAAGAGGGAAAACTCGAAAGGAAAGATCATACTGATTCCCCAAAAGAAAAGACAGAGATTCCAAGCTTTTGTTATTCTATTTCGAAGAAATCTCAAGGGAAGAAGGAAGCCCTAGTTTTCTGATCTTCTGAGTCTCAAGAGCACCTTGAAGGAAGACCCACTCAAAAGAAGAAAGGAGCAAGCCACCAAGATCTGCAAATCAGGCTTTGATTCCTATCGTTTTATTTCTGCTTCATTATTGTATATTGCTCATTGGAGGAGCTATTTATCTTGTAAAACAAATATTGTTTGCTGGGTCAATTTGGTGATTGATTCAGTTGAGGCTGTTAGCATTGTGCAAGCATTAGCTTGTGGTGTTAGGTTTTGTACTTGTGAGCCTTGAAAACCAGCTGGGTTCGTTGTGCACCCGGGAAAATAACAAGTTCGAGTTGTGAGCTTGCAAAACAACTCTATTGTAATCAGATTGATTATAGTGTAGACCCAAGAGGTACTTGGGAGTGGACGTAGGTGTAGGTACACCGAACCACTATAAAATCTCCTGTGTTTGCCGTGATTATCTCTTTATCTTTAACTCTCTATTTGTGCATATTCTGTTTTAATTTGTGTGAATCTAAGTTTTTATTTCCGCTGGAGGTTATTTTCAAAAGAGTTTAAATTTTTTGAAAAACCCAATTCACCCCCCCCCTCTTGGGTTGCTATCTGGACCAACAATTGGTATCAGAGCTAGTGCTCATTTGATTTGATCTAACGATCAAGAGTCAAAGATCCACATGGCAACTCAAGCTGGTTCATCTTTTTCCGAAGGCCAATCTACTAATAGACCACCCTTGTTTAATGGTTCAAACTATGGTTATTGGAAGGCTAGAATGAAAATTTTCATTCAAGCACTTGACTATGATCTATGGAGCATTATAGTCAATGGACCACACACACCCACTGCTAGAGTTAATGGCATGGAGAATCCTAAACCGGAAACGGAATGCGATGAACATGATAAAAAATTGGCACAACTTAATGCCAAAGTAATGAATGTTCTATACTGCTCATTAGATGCAAATGAATTCAATTGTATATCTATTTGCATTTCTGCTAAGGAAATCTGGGATAGACTTGAGGTTACCCATGAGGGAACAAATCAAGTCAAGGAATCCAAGATTAACATGCTAGTTCATAAGTATGAATTATTTAAAATGGATGCATGTGAATCTATTGCTGATATGTTTACAAGATTTACTGATATAGTTAATGGTTTAAAAAGTCTTGGTAAATCTTATGATAACTCTGATCTTGTGAGAAAGGTTTTGCGTTCCTTGCCTAGGACTTGGGAAGCTAAAGTGACTGCAATACAAGAGGCAAAGGATAAGTACCCTACCCCTAGAAGAATTATTGGGATCCTTGATGACTCATGAGCTTCAAATTAAGCAACATGTTGATGATGATGAGTCAAAGAAGAAGAGGACTATGGCTCTTAAGATTTCTAAATATATGGAAGAGCCTCATGAATCTGAAGATGAAAGTGATGATGAGGACATGGCACTCATCACAAGGAAATTTAAAAGATTCATGAAGAAGAAGTTTGAAAAGAAAAAGCCCTTGCAAGAAAAGATGAGGACAAGGGCAAAGAAAAAGAAGTTATTTGTTTTGAATGTAAAAAGCTGGGTTATTTTAAATCTGAATTCCCTCAACTAAAGAAAGGCACCCGGAAATTCAAAAAGAAGGCAATGATGGCCACATGGAGTGATTCGGAAAGCTCAAGTTTTGAAGAGGAAGAAAAGAGTGAAATGACCAATCTATGCTTCATGGCGGACAATGATGAGGTAAGTCCGAGTTTTCTTGATGATTTTACTTTCGATGAATTGCATAGTACTTTTTATGAATTAATGGATGATTTTGCGAACTTAAGTTCAAAGAACAAAGATTTGAAAAATCAAATGCAAAAACTATCCTTAGAAAATGAAAAGCATGTTGTAGATAAAGAACTTTTGATAAAAGAAAATGAAAGCTTGAAAAATAAAGTTGATAGACTTAAACCTATAGTTGATAAATTCACTCTAAGCTCTATCAAACTTAATATGATTTTGGATAATCAAAAAGCTGTTTTTGATAAAGCTGGATTAGGATATAATCCACTTAAAAAGCAAAAATCTTTGAAGAATATTTTTATACATGCTGAAAAATCATCAAATATTACTTGTTTTAAATGTGGAAACAAAGGACATAAATCTTATATGTGTAAATCTCCACATAATAAGAGAAAGATGATTTGGGTTCCCAAAGGAACAATATTTAATGCATCTAACCATGAAGGACCCAAGAAGGCTTGGGTACCTAAAATTAAGACATGAATTTTTGCAGGAGTGTCTTGCAGCCATCAGACTGAAAAGAAAATGGTACCTGGATAGTGGTTGCTCAAGACACATGACGGGTGACAAAGATCAATTCATCACCCTTGAATCAAAAAGAGGTGGAGTAGTTACTTTTGGTGATAATGGTCAAGGCCATATCATGGGTATTGGTAAGATTCAAATTACTCCATCTACTCATATTGATAATGTTTTATATGTCGATGGACTTAAACATAATTTGATAAGTATTAGCCAACTATGTGACAAAGGTTTCAAAGTTTCCTTTGAAGCTTCTGTTTGCACTGTTACTAATCCCATTGATAACAGCATTATTCTTGTTGGAAACGTTATGGCAATGTGTACTTAATTGATTTGAGTAATTTATCTCCAAGTAATCATTGCTTAGTTGCTAATAATGCTAAGATGAATGAGATTGGTTGGCTATGGCACCGTAGATTAGGTCATGCAAGCACACACCTAATTTCTAAACTATTGAAAATGGATTAGTTAAAGGTATTCCTAGCTTAAATTTTGAAAATAATCGAATATGTGATGCATGTCAATTTGGAAAACAAACAAGAACTTCTTTCAAATCTAAGAATATTGTTTCAACTACTAGGCCACTAGAGCTACTACACATGGACCTTTTTGGACCTACTAGAACCACAAGTCTAGGAGGAAAGAAATATGGTCTTGTGATAGTAGATGATTACTCTAGATTCACTTGGGTAATGTTTTTGGCTCACAAAGATGAGACTTTCTCAATATTCCTGAAATTCGTTAAGAAAGTCACTAATGAGAAAAACACTACCATAGTGTCTATTAGAAGTGATCATGGAACTGAATTTGAAAATCACTTATTTGAAAAATTCTGTTTTGAAAAAGGCATATCATAACTTTTCAGCACCTAGGACACCTCAACAAAATGGAGTTGTAGAAAGAAAGAATAGGACTTAGAAGACATGGCCCGTACCATGCTATGTGAAAGCCAACTTCCAAAATATTTTTGGCGGAAGCTATAAACACAGCATGTTACATCCTAAATAGAGCCCTGAATTAGACCTATCCTTAAGAAACTCCCTATGAACTATGGCATAATAGGAAACCAAATTTAGGTTATTTTCATGCATTTGGTTGTAAATGTTTTATTCATAACAATGGTAAGGATAATCTTGGGAAGTTTGATGCAAAGTCTGATGAAGGTATTTTCCTAGGATATTCTACATCTAGCAAGGCATATAGAGTATTTAATAAGAGAAGCTTAGTTGTAGAAGAATCCATTCATATAGTGTTTGATGAGTCTTTAGCATCAAGTTCAGATAAAATTGATGATGAGGAAGATACATCTTTGATTGAAAGAGGTATTGAAAAATTAAATGTATCTTCAGATCAAGAACCTGAAGTTAAGGATGATGACTCACCTAAGGATGATGGTATTGATACTGCTCATAATGATAAAGATCTACCTAGAGATTGGAGATATGCTTATGGTCATCCTAAGGACCTAATCATAGGTGATCCATCTCAAGGTGTAAGGACTAGATCATCAATGAGAAATATCAATAATCATCTTGCATTTGTATCTCATATAGAACCTAAAACTATAGAGGAAGCTAAGAAAGATAGTTATTGGATGTTAGCAATGCAGGAAGAGTTAAACCAATTCACTAGGAACCAAGTTTGGACCCTAGTAGAAGACCTAAAAACCACCCTATAATAGGATCTAAATGGGTTTTTAGAAATAAATTGGATGAAAATGGATTGGTAATTAGAAATAAGCTAGATTAGTTGCAAAAGGATATAATCAAGAAGAAGGTATAGATTTTGATGAAACTTTTGCACCTGTTGCTAGATTAGAAGCCATTAGGCTACTACTTGCATTTGCATGTCATATGAATTTCAACTTATTTCAAATGGATGTTAAAAGTGCATTTTTAAATGGTTTTATAAATGAGGAAGTTTATGTTGAACAACCTCCTGGTTTTGAAGATCATGAATTTCCAAACCACGTCTTCAAACTACACAAAGCACTTTATGGTTTAAAGCAAGCACCTAGAGCTTGGTATGATAGATTAAGTAAATTTTTAATTGAAAATGATTTTTCTAGAGGAAATGTTGATAAAACCTTGTTTTTAAAAAGAAAAGAAAAGGATTTATTAATTGTTCAAATTTATGTTGATGACATTATATTTGGTGCTACTAACAATCTCCTTTGTCAAGAATTTGCTAAGTTAATGCAGGGAGAATTCGAGATGAGCATGATGGGAGAACTAAACTTCTTCCTTGGACTTCAAATCAAACAAGAGAAAGCGGGATTTTCATTAACCAAACAAAGTACACAAAGGAAATACTCAAGAAGTTTGGTATGGAATCTGCTAAACCTCTTGGTACGCCAATGAGTCCCTCATGCAAGCTGGACAAGGATGAAGAAGGTAAGAAAGTAGATCAGAAGCATTACCGAGGTATGATCGGATCACTTCTTTACCTAACTGCAAGTAGGCCAGATATCATGTTTTCTGTTTGCTTATGTGCAAGATATCAATCTAATCCTAAGGAATCACATTTATTTGCTGTTAAAAGAATCTTTAGATACTTAAATGGAACTAAAAATGTAGGATTATGGTATTCTAGAGACTCAACCTTAAAATTGATTGCTTATTCTGATTCTGACTATGCTTGTAAATTAGATAGAAAGAGTACAAGTGGGGCATGCCAACTTTTAGGAAGTAACTTAATCTCTGGTTTAGCAAGAAGCAAAATTCGGTTGCATTATCCACTGCTGAGGCAGAGTATGTTGCAGCTGGAAGTTGCTGTGCTCAAATCCTTTGGATTAAGCGACAACTTGAAGATTATGGTATCACACTTGATAAAATTCCTATTAAATGTGATAATACTAGTGCATTAATCTAACTAAAATCCAATTCAACATTCAAGAACTAAACACATTGAAATTAGACATCACTTTATTAGAGAACATGTAACTAACAAAGATGTTTGTCTTGAATATGTTAATACTAATGATCAATTAGCTGATATTTTTACCAAACCTTTGAGTGAGGAAAGATTTTGTTATCTTAGAGGAGAATTAGGAGTTTGTGATCCTTTAGAATGATTTTCTGAAACTCTTAAGGACAACAACTATCTAGACTTCATTAATTTCTTGAAAATCCTCTATGTCCAATAAGGAAATTTATCTAGAAATTTGATTCATTGTTTCCCCAATTGTTAAGGAACACTTATCTAGAGTTTGATGATTAATTTGATTAGTTTCAGATCCTTGAAATTCGAATTTTTCACTGAAACTGTTGTGGAGTCGACACCTGCAGTTTGTGGAGTCGACACCTTCATATTTTGATGTTCTGTCTGGGCAATTAGAGCCGACTCTGGCTTCTGTAGAGCCGACTCTAATTCGGCGCTGACAGATTTTGGTTCGGAGCCGACACCTCGTTTTCGGGAGTCGACTCTAAGTGGAACTAGGTCAAAATAAAAAAGGCGGAGTCGACCCCAAACGAAACCTATCGTCTCCTAAACCCTTCCAAAACCATTCCAAACCGATTTCCAAACCCTCCAAATCCCTCAAATTCTCAATAACTCATTCCAATCGAATCCCATGGCTCCTAAAAGGCGTGCGATCATTGGTGGTTCGACCGTTCCCACGATGATTCGGAGGCAACCGTCATCTTCTTCATCTGCCACTCAAGATGACTCTCCACCCTCACCATCTTCTCCACGGGTAGACCAATTAGCGGGTAAGGCCATTACTACTGGAAGAAAAGTAGATTTTGACTTTTTTGCTTCGGAGGGCTTCGCTATTGGACGTTTGTTGAAGGAAATGGGATGGGAGAAAGTCTGTTCTTTGGATGTCCCTACATACCCTGCCCTTGTGAGAGAATTTTACAATGATTTATGTAGAGGAGAGGGAGGCTTAGTGAGTTTTGTAAGAGGAACAAAGTGATATCACGGCCGAGATCTTGGAAATCTATTGGAGATGCCTACTATTGGTCTAGTTGAATATCAACATGATGATAGAGGAGGTGCCCTATCAAGGATGTTAGGGAGAGAAGTTTCTGAGTTTGAAGAAATCTGGCAATCAACTTAATTTGGAACTCAGGTTACTTCACAATATTTGTGGAAGAATTTTATTTCCTAAAATTGGAAGGTTTGAGTATGTCTCGGAGCGAGACATCTTGTTGATGGACTGTATTCTCACTGGAAGACCTGTTAATCTTGCTGGTATGATGATTGGTTATATGGCAGAGGCAGCTACTAAGAAGAGATCAACACTGCCATATGGTATGATTCTAACCTTAGTCTTTAGAAGCCAAGGTGTGCTAATAATGGATAATGAGCCACTAAGAAAATTAAGGCATACTGATTACTATAGTGTCTCTACAATTCACCGATGGGCTTCAGAAAAGAAATGAAAATTGGATAAAAAGAGGACAAGAGACCAGAGCAGAAGAAGTTAGAGTTGAGGAGGTCAGAGAGAGGATATTCCTGGACCATCTACTGTTGGACCATCTACTGCTGGACCCTCAGTGGCTGGACCAAGCACTCACCCCACATCAGTCAGCTTTGGCATCTGGAAGATTTTCTGAGGAGCAAATAGGTCAGCTCAGAGCTTTACTGGCTGAGTATGATAGTCAAAGGTCAAATGAGATGTGTCAGTTAAGAGAGGAGTTCAATCAGTTGAAGGAAGAGATCAATTCAAGACTTGACATGATTTCTTTTTCCATTGGCAATTGGTAGAATCCTTTAGCGCTGATCTTCATAAGATTTTTGAAAGGATGGAAGGCATTGCAGACGGTTCTGGAACTTATCTTCATGCTACCAGTCAACTAAAGAAAGATATCGACCTTGCCGTTTCTCAAATTGAAGCTTGTCTTGAAAGTTTTAAGAAGACTCAAAAAGATGATATTATGGAAATGATTGGACATTTGAAGAAAATTGTGTATAAGCATGTTTGATTTTGATATCCTATCCTATTTTGTATCTTAGGATTTCTTGAATTTTCTTTAACATACTTGAATATGTCACTTTACTGTGAATGTACTTAATTGACACATGTAATGAATCTTGCTTGGAATACAATTACACTTTTATTGCAAATTTGTCTATGATTTTGATTGAATTTCAATGAATGAGTTTACTATCTCTATGATTAATTGAACCAACAATAACTTTTTTATTGTATTTAAAATTCACCTTATTGCTGATAACAAAAAAGGGGGAGAGATAATTGTATATGCATAAAAGAGAAAGAGAAGAGAATGAAAGAATATAAGATTTCATATCTAAAAGGGGGAGAAAATTTTTGAGATTCTAATAAAAAATGTTCAATTGAATTCAGTTTATCTACATAGGGGGAGTTATTCAATGCAGGGGGAGCTTAATAATTTTTTCATATAAAAGTTAAATCATCTTGATTGATGTTTATTTAAACTCAAGCATATTTTTAAAAGTTCATTTTGAATATTGGCATCAAATTCTCTGTTAGGAAGTTTCAAAGCTTTAACAATGTCTATAATCTTAGTTCAAATGAATTTTTGAATGCATATACTCAAAGTTTTTGTCATCATCAAAAAGGGGGAGATTGTTGACCCAATTGAGGATTTTGATGATTAACAAAACTATTTGAGTATAACATTTGAAGTTACTAATGATTTTGATTAAGTTTTTCAGATTATAAGTCGATTTAATAATCAAAATCAGAGTCAAATCAAGTTCTGGTTCGAATCTAATGTCAAGGTAAGATTGCAGACATTAGAGTCGACACATGGAATCGCAGAGTCGACTCCGAAAATCGGCACGGACTTAGAGTCGACTCCGGACTGTTAGAGCCGACTCCAACAGAAAAGACAGAACGATGGTTTTTCAGGCCACGACTTAGAGTCGACTCCGACTGTTAGAGTCGACTCCAGAAGATTTTGTGTCGACCCCAGAAAAGTCAGAGACGACTCCAGATCAAGCGGATTAAAGATTTTCGAGTTAGAGCCGACTCCAGAAAAGTTAGAGCCGACTCCAGAATGTCAGACGACTCCAGAACTGTCAGAACGACTCTAAACTTTATCTTTATCTTTTTTAATCCCAACGGCTATTGCTATTTTGGTTCTAATCCTTCTTACACTTGTTTCTAACGGATAGTTTTAAACTATTTATGGATTAATCGAATCTATAAGAAGAGGGTTTGCTGCATCCGAAAAAAGAGAGACAAAAAGAAAAGAATAGAGAGAAATCTTGAAATCTATCAGAAAATCAAAAGAGAAAAGAGGAAAACTCGAAAGGAAAGATCATACTGATTCCCCAAAAGAAAAGAGAGAGATTCCAAGCTTTTGTTGTTCTATTTCGAAGAAATCTCAAGGGAAGAAGGAAGCCCTAGTTTTCTGATCTTCTGAGTCTCAAGAGCATCTTGAAGGAAGATCCATCAAAGAAGAAAAGGAAGAAGCCACCAAGATCTGCAAATCAGGCTTTGATTCCTATCTTTTTATTTTGTTTCATTATTGTATATTTGCTCATTGGAGGAGCTGTTTATCTTGTAAAACAAATATTGTTTGCTGGGTCAATCTGGTGATTGATTCAGTTGAGGCTGTTAGCCTTGTGCAAGCATTAGCTTGTGGTGTTAGGTTTTGTGCTGGTGAGCCTTGAAAACCAGCTGGGTTCGTTGTGCACCCGGAAAAACAACAAGTTTGAGTTGTGAGCTTGCAAAACAACTCTGCTGTAATCAGATTGATTATAGTGTGGACCCAAGAGGTACTTGGGAGTGGACGTAGGTGTAGGTACACCGAACCACTATAAAATCTCCTGTGTTTGCCGTGATTGTCTCTTTATCTTTAACTCTCTATTTGTGCATATTCTATTTTAATTTGTGTGAATCTAAGTTTTTATTTCCGCTGGGGGTTATTTTCAAAAGAGTTTAAATTTTTTGAAAAACCCAATTCACCCCCCCTCTTGGGTTGCTATCTGGACCAACAAAGTCCAAGAAAGAAGTTAAGTTCTTGCTCATTTCAAATTCCCCCTGTATTAACATTGCAAAATCTTGACAAAGAAGATTATTAATAGCACCAAATACTATATCATCTACATAGATTTATACTACTAGTAGGTCTTTTTCTTTTCTTTTAAAAAATAGGGTTTTATCAACATTTCCTCTAGAAAAATCATTTTCAATCATAAATTTACTTAACCTATCATACCAAGCTTTAGGAGCTTGTTTTAAACCATAAAGTGCTTTGTGTAGTTTAAAAATATGATTTGGAAATTCATGATCTTCAAAACCAGGTGGTTGTTCAACAAAAACTTCCTCATTTATAAAATCATTTAAGAATGCACTTTTTACATTCATTTGAAATAAATTAATGTTCATACAACATGCAAATGCAAGTAACAACCTAATGGCCTCTAATCTAGCAGCAGGTGCAAAGGTTTCATCAAAATCAATTCCTTCCTCCTGATTATATCCTTTTGCAACTAATCTAGCTTTATTTCTAATAATAATGCCATTTTCATCTAATTTATTTCTAAATACCCATTTGGATCCTATAACTAGATAATCTTTGGGTCTATCAACTAGGGTCCATACTTTATTCCTAGTGAATTGATTTAATTCCTCTTGCATGGCTAACATTCAATTACTATCTTTTTCGACTTCCTCAATTGTCTTAGGTTCTATATGAGATACAAATGCAAGATGATTACTGATATTTCTCATTGATGATCTAGTTCTTACACCTTGAGATGGACCACCTATGATTAAGTCCTTTGGATAACCATAAGTATATCTCTAATCTCTAGGTAGATCTACATCATTACGAGTAGTATCAATGCCATCATCCTTAGGCGAGTCATCATCCTTAGCTTTAGGTTCATGATCTGAAGATACATCGACATTTAATTTTTCAAGGTCTCTTTCAAGTAAATTAGTATCTTCCTTATCGTCTATCTTTTCGAAACTTGATGCTAAAGATTCATCAAACACTACATGAATTGACTCTTCTACAATCAGATACTTCTTATTGAATACTCTATAAGCTTTGCTAGAAGTGGAATATCCTAAGAATATACCTTCATCTGATTTTGCATCAAACTTTCCAAGATTGTCTTTACCATTATATGAATGAAACATCGATAACCAAATGCATGAAAATAACCAATGTTGGGTTTCCTATTATGCCATAATTCGTAGGGAGTTTTCTTAAGGATTGGTCTAATTAAGGCTCTATTTAGGATGTAGCAAGCTGTGTTTATAGCTTCCATCCAGAAATATTTTGGGAGTTGGCTTTCACATAGCATGGTACGGGCCATGTCTTCTAGAGTTCTATTTTTTCTTTCAACAACTCCATTCTGTTGAGGTATTCTAGGTGCTGAAAAATTATGATGAATGCCATTTTCAATGCAAAAATTTTTAAATAAATGATTTTCAAATTTAGTTCTATGATCACTTCTAAGAGACACTATGGTGGTGTTTTTTTATTTGTAACTTTCTTGAAGAATTTTAGAAATATCGAGAAAGTCTCATCTTTGTGAGCTAAAAACAATATCTAAGTGAATCTAGAGTAATCATTTACTATCATAAGACCATATTTCTTTCCTTCTAGACTAGTGGTTCTAGTAAGTCCAAAAAGGTCCATGTGTAGTAGCTCGAGTGGCCTAAAGGTGAAAATAATATTTTTAGATTTGAAAGAATTCTTAGTTTGTTTTTTAAATTGACATACATCACAAACTCTATTGTTTTCAAAATCTAATTTTGAAAGACCTTTAACTAATTCCATTCTAAGTAATTTTGAAATTAAGTGTGTGCTTGCATGACCTAGTCTACGATGCCATAGCCATCCAATCTCATTTATCTTAGCATTATCAGCGACTAGGCAATGGTTACTAGCAGACAGATTGTCCAAATCAATTAAGTATACATTGTCATTTCTATTTCCAACAAATATAATGCTATTGTCAATGTGATTCGATATAGTGCAGATAGAAGCTTCAAAGGAAACTTTAAAACTTTTATCGCAAAGTTGACTAATGCTAATTAAGTTATGTTTTAATCCATCTATATATAATACATTTTCAATAAAAGTGGATGGAATGATCTGAATTTTACCAAAGCCCATGATGTGACCTTTACCATTATCTTCAAATGTTATTACTCCTCCTCTTTTAGCTTCAAGGGTGATGAATTACTTTTTGTCACTCGTTATATGTCTTGAGCAGTCGCTATCAAAATACCATTTTCTTTTTAATTCTTTGGCCGCAAGATACTCATGCAAAGAAATCATATCTTTTGTTTAGGTACCCAAGCTTTCTTGGGTCCTTCATGGTTAGTAGCAGTAAACATAGTTCCATTTGGTACCCAAATTTTCTTACCTTTACGACTTATGATCTTATGAGACATTTTATAATTGCACACATAGGATTTATGTCCTTTTATGCCACAATGGTAACAGAAAATATCATTTTCAATTGGTTTCTTTATGAAGAAATTATTAACAATTTTTGCTTCTTGTATGGTCTATACCCTAAACCAGCTTTATCAAAATAGCTCTTTGATTGTTTAAAAGTAAGTTAAGCTTTTCTGAGCTATTGGTAAATTTATCAACAATGTTTTTATATTTTTAATTTATTTCTTTAAGTTTAGATTTTTAATAGAAATTGATTCTTTTTCTTTAGTATATCTTCCTTTTTAGATTTTATATTATCAATTTCAATAACAAGTTCATTTTTCTTTTTAAGAAGATCTAGATTTTCAGTTTTCAAGGTTCTGTTTTTTGTTCTTAAAATCTTAAAATCACTAAACAATTCATTGAAGGCATTATACAATTCATCAAAAGTAAAATCATCATTGGGGGTTTCAGAATTTACCTCATTTTCATTATTTGTCATGAAACATATGTTGGCAACCTCTTGTTGATCATCTTCGGATGAAGATTCCTCGTTGTCGCTCCAAGTTGCAACATACGCCTTCTTCTTCTTTTTGTATCCATTCTTAAGTTGAGAACATTCGGATCTGAAGTGTCCCAGTTTCTTGCATTCATAACAGATCAAGGGATCTTTCTCTTTATCCTTGTCTTTTTCTTTTTCTCCTTTAATCTTAATACCAGTTTTTCTCTTATGGGAGGGTCTCCTTCTTTGCATAAAGTTTTTGAATTTCTTTGCAAGAAGAGCGGTCTTATCATTGTCTTCATCTTCTTCGCTGCTGCTTTTTTCATTTTCTACAGCTTTGAGTGCAATAGTCCTCTTATTCTTCACATCATCTTCTTGATGTTGCTTCATTGTAAACTCATGGGTCATAAGAGATCCAAGTAGCTCCTCTAAAGATAGATTGTTCAGATCTTTGGCTTCTTGGATAGCTGTCACTTTAGCTTTCCATGCTCTTGGAAGAGACCTAAGAATTTTTTGCACCAATTCAGAGTTAGTATAGGTCTTACCAAGACTTTTTAGTCCATTTACTATATCAGTAAATCTAGTATACGTGCATGTCATAGATTCATTTTGATCCATGCTAAAAAGTTTATATTTATGCACCAAAATATTAATTTTGGATTCCTTAACTTGGTTAGTACCCTCATGAGTAACTTCCAACCTATCCCATATTTCCTTGGCTGAGATGCAAGTGGATATTCTATTGAATTCATTTGCATCCAAAGAACAGTATAGGACATTCATGGCCTTGGCATTGAGCTGAGCCATTTTCCTATCATTTTCATTCCAATCCCTTTTGGGCTTAGGAACAAAGGATCCGTCTACTAAGTGTATGGGAGTGCTAAGACCATTGATATGACACTCCATAACCCATAGTCTAAAGCTTGAATAAAATCCTCATTCTAGCTTTCCAATATGAATAGTTTGTGACATTAAACAAAGGTGGTCAGTTTGTGGATTGTCCCTCAAAAAAAGAGAAACCAGCTTGAGCTGCCATTTGGATCTATAGCTCTTGATGGTTAGATCAAGCAGAGATGAGCACAAGTTCTGATACCAATTGTTGGCCTAGATGATAACCCAAGAGGGGGGTGAATTGGGTTCTTTAAAAATTTTACAATTAAAATCAATCTCCCAAGATGAATGTGCATAAATAAAATGTAGAGAGTATGATGCTATGAATGCTGAGCACAATATAGATTAGAGAGAAAGAGAGAAGAGATAAGTACGATAAACACATAGGATTTATAGTGGTTCGGTGTTAGCTACACCTATATCTACCCCCAAGCAACTCTTGGGTACGCACTATAATCATCCTGATTACAGCAGAGTTGTTTTGCAAGATCAAAACTTGAACTTATTGTTTTACAATGGGATTACAACGAACACAGCCAGTTTTTACAGGTTCACTAGCATACAACCTAACACAAGCTAATCTTAGCTTGCCCGAGGTCAACTACCTTACCTAATTCAATCCCCTGATTGAATCAGAAAATAAGTGTATCAAATAATTGATTACAACAATACAAAAGCTCCTCAAATGAGCAGATAAATGATATAAATAAAAATGGGAATAGAAAAGCCTAATTAGAAGATGTTTGATGTTGAGCTTTTCTTCTTTTCTTCTTTTTCTCTTCTCTTCTAAATGATCTTTCTCAAGATTAAACTTAGGCTCTTGAAGAAATGTTGGTGCAGAGAAGAATGAAGAACTAGGGCTCTTGCTTTTCTTCTTCTAATTGATAGAAATCTTTCGGATTTGAGATCTATTTTGCACAGTTAGGCTTTGAATCAGAGTTTTTTCTCTTTGATATTTCTCTATTTTCCTCTTTTTTTCTTCCTATGCTTTTGAACGGTCGGAATGCCTTTCTATAATCTCTCTTAATCCATGTTTTGATGCAAAGTAGTCGTTGAGAGTACTTATGGATGAGTTCAACACGAAAAGGGAAAGAGCCATTGAAAAGTATCAGAAGAAATATGACCGTTAGAGCCATTTCTGACAAATCTGAAAGTCGCCTTTGATGGATTAGAGTCGGCTCTAATCTAGCCAGGTGTCGGCTCTAAGTCGGGTTGCCCAAAATAGAAAGAAAATATTTGTCATGGAGTCGGCTCTAGAATTTTGTGGGGTCGAACAACTCGAGCTGGAGTCGGCTCTAATTCCTTGGGGTCGACTCTAACAGTGTCTCAAAAAATGCAGTCTTTGTTCTCAGGTTAGAGTCGGCTCTAACTCTGTTGGAGTTAGCTCTAAAATCTAAAGTAGAAAGACAGTTCACTGTAATTCAGGTTAGAGTCGGCTCTAATTTTTTGGAGTCGGCTCTAAACCGTGTCGAATGTGCCAAATAGTTTCGATATACTCCGGAGTCGGCTCTAATGCTTCTAGAGTCGCTCTAAAGTCTGAACTTTGACACAAACCACTAAAAATTGATTCAAGCTCATTTTTGTACAAATTATAAATACTTAATCTTTCTAAATTCCTGAAACACTTGTCAATCTCATTAGTATCATAGGGAATATACTCATGGCTTTTGTTAATCATCAAAATCAATAAATGGGTCAACATCTTTTGGTCCACTTAACCTTTTTCAAGCACTTGTGCTAAAGAATTATTTTCAATTGTTACACCTCCTCCACTTGATTCCTGAAAGATGGAGAACCAAGAGTGATCAAAACAAACATGAACATTAGCTCTTAAATCAAGCCACCAATCACAAGAAGGTTGGGTTAAGTTAATTAAGGATTTTGGATTTACCGGCCTGAAAGAAGGCTCAATACCACTTTTGGCCATGTTAACTTATGGTTTGGATGATTTTCTCAATGGTTTAGTCTTCCGGTGGTAACAGTCCTTTACCACATAATTAGTCCTTCCACATACAAAGCAGAATATTCCTTTATTATTTTTTGACTTTTGACTCGGTCGATTCTGAGGAGGTTTGAGTGATTGGTTGGATCTAGATTAAAATTTCTTTTTCCTAGGTTTGAATTGATTTGAGGTTAAATTTGATTCGGTCAGATGGATTTTAGATCCAAAATTGAGCTTTTGATTGAGCTTAAGCCGGTGTTCTTTTAATCCTAATAGAGTTAATCACTTCTGTTAGGGTCAAATTATCTTGCTTATGGCTTAGCTCTCACATAAAGGATGACCAAGAAGATGGAAGGGCATCTACTAAGGTTTGGACCTTATAGTTTTAGAAAAAACTACAGCCAGTCAACTCAGACTTTCTAAGAAAATCTTGAAATTCATGTATTTGAATACTAATAGGTTTGGAATCCACCATTATATTCTTTTGAAATTTTAAGATGATGAATCAGTCTAGACCAGCATCATCCATCCCATATTCAGTCTCAAAGGCATCCCAAAGTTCCTAAGCAATTTTAGTAGAAAGGTATACATTATAAAGGTTATCAGATAGAGCACTTAAAATTCTATGTCTATAATAAAAATCTATTTCTTGGGGTGTTTTTGATATTAAGAAAGAGAAAGTCTCAACTGCACTAGAAGAACTTGGTTGGGAATTGGATTTGGAATCTAAAAATTCTATAGTAGAAAATAAGCCTAAAGTGGTAAGCCAATATTTCACTTAACTTTGCCACCTCCTAAAGAATGACCATTAAACTTTTTGGGTTTGATTGTACTAAGATCATCGGAACCCATTTTATGAGAGTGTTGGTTGCTTAATTCATTCTACACAACAAAAAGTTAAAGGTTCAGCCTTATAGTTTTAATTTTTAAATTAGTGGTTTTCTAGATATTTCTAGATTTTGAATTTAAATTCAAAAAATTTAAATGTAGAAACTACTTGCAATAATAAGGTAACCACTAAGCAAAATTAACACAAATAATTCAAATTTGAATTTGAGTTTTTTTTTTAAAAATTTTTAAATTTAAATTTTTAATTTTCAAATTTCAAATTTGAATTTCAAATTTAGATTTGAATTTTAAATTTCAAGTTTGATATTTTAAATTTCAAATTCAAAACCTTTTTTTTTTCAAAATAAATTCTAAGACTTCTGCACATATTTAAAAGTAAGAATTTTTTTTCAATAACTTATAATGAAAATCCTAGCAATTTCTAGTGAAAAGAAAACTAGTCCTTAGCTATTGGATAATTTTTTGTTTTTGCAAAAACTCTTCCTAGAAATTGTTAGAAATTTAATCTAAAAATTTAAATACAAAAATAAAATTAAATATAGAAGAAAATCTTGCCTGAATCGAGGCGTATTAAATATTGCCCTAAGGACTAATTTTCGCCTCTTCGTGCAAGTTGTAGGCGATCTATCCCTAAGGTACAATAACTTGGCTCAATCCGATTCTTCTAGCATGAGCACGATCACATGAAAGTGCAACCCAACGACTCATTCAGATGCTCAAAAAAAATAATTATTATACATAAAAATAAGAAAATAAATTCAAACAAAGAAGATAGAAATCTCTTTCTTTTTTTTCAGCAGGCTTTTGATTGAGACACAAGCACCAATTCCTTACAGCAGTGTCTTAAAATTATAAAAAAATTTAGAAGTTGAATCCCCTCAATTCTTTAGCCCATATATATATATATATATATATTACTTTTTAAAAAAACATTTTGGTCGTCAGCCTGGCGAGCTTTCCCAGAATGCTCGTCACACGAGCGTTCAGCCCACGCCCCATGCAATCATAAATGATCCTTTTTTAAATTTTTTTTTTTAAACGGTTAAAAAAGTCAACACTTACAACAAAATGTTACCAGCATGGTTGATTAGTGTTAGCCTTATATTGATTTTAATGACTACAAAATAATTAAGTATGATACTAATGATCTTATGGTTGAGTTAAACAAATTTTAGATGAATCATCAAGAAGATGGTGTTGCTACAACCCAAGATATACTATGATTCAAAATGAAAGGTATTACAAGTAATATATAAATATGCTTGTTGTAATTATATCACTTTTCAATGAACTTAAGCTTTTATAGTCACTGGATGATTTTCATACGTTTTATGTTCTACAGTTCATTCGACAAAATGACTTTCAAGTTTAATTATATTTGCATTATCTTGAACTGGAATCAATTATCTTATAAGTTTCTATTTATAATTCTATGATATTTTGAATCATTACCGGATTGTGTTCTTTAAATTATCTATCTCTGGTTGCCTTCGGTTTGCCTTTTGGATTGACTTCTTGGCACTTGGTGTGGCTTGCTGATTTTCTAAATCGATTTGCCAACTTTGGTTGCCTTCCGGATTGGCTTCCTGTGCATTAGATTTTGGCATGCTGGTTTTTGGAGTTGGCATGCTAATTCTCAATGATGTTCTATCGGCTCCATGTGCTCTATTTTTTGCATGCTAGTGTTTGAAGTTGGCATTCTAATTTTATAAATCTTTCTACCGGCTCCCTGTGGTCTATTTTTTGGCATGCTAGTGTTTGAAGTTGGTATGTTGATTTTACAAGATGTTTTGCCGGCTCTCTGTGCATTATATTTTGGCATGCTAAGCTTTGGAGTTGACATGCTAATTTTCTAAAGCCTTCTGCTGTCTCCCTGGCTGAATTTTTTGTTCATACGTGGCTTGTTGGTTTCAAAAGTTGGAATGTCAACTTTCCAAGTTGGCATGTTGGTTTAGTAACTCATTCGGCTAGTAGCTTCTGGTATCAAAAGTTGATATGCCAACTTCTTCCTTGGCTTGTCGATTTGAAGATTTTGGAATGCTATTTTGTTGGAATTCGGATGTTTCTTTATGGCTATTACCGTTTTAAATTTCATTCCACCGTTGGAGTTGATTATGCAGAGTATGCTCTCTCTCTCTCTTCTCCATCTCACAATGGTAATGTAATGGCTATATTTTTCGTTTTGATTATATATTGGGATGTTGAATAGTTATTCAAAAAAGAGCAGAAAAAGAAAGAGAAAAAGAGTGAAAAATAGAGAGAAAAATCTATGAAAAATCATGTACAAAAAGAGAGAAAAATATCATTTGAAAGAGAGATTTATTCTTGATTTATTGGAGAGTTGTATTCATTGTTTCAAAGCTACTTGAGCTCATTTATTTTTAATTCTTGCGGTGGTCAGCTCCGATAATCCTCTTTGAAGAACATTCAAGCTTCAATCAAAGGCTTTATTGTTGCTCCGACATGCTTAAAGAAAGAAGCCATCTTAAGAAGTATTCTTCAATATTTGCTAAGTATATTCTTGCATATCTGCTCAATTCTAGGAGCTTATTGTATAAACTTGATACTATTGCGCTTAATCTTGAAAGGCTCGCTTGTGCTCAGAAATAAATATTGTGAAAAGAGGTTCCCTTGTACCCATAAATAAGAAGACTAGCTTGGAGGGCTAGTGTATAAGGCTTGCTTGTGCCCGTAAATAAGTTTGCTAGTCAGGTTGGCTAGTGGTGATAGTGAAATTCTCAAGAAATTCTTGGGGAGTGGATGTAGGTGCAGAGTTGGCACCGAACCACTATAAATCTTGTTATGTTTGTGTGTGATATATTCTGTGATTGCTTGCATATTATCTTCACCGTACTATACTTGCTTTAATTGTGAAAAATATTTAAGTGCACATACTTGCTAGTTAGTCTCTTAATTTTTGAGAAACCTAATTCATCCCTCCTCTTGGGTTGCTATATCTGGGCAACAATTGGTATTAGAGCAGGTGCTCTTGATTTTAAGCCTTAAAAAGCTTTGAGCCAAAGATAATGACAACCCAAATGAGTTCCATATTGAGTGAAGGGCAATCTACCAATAGACCACCATTATTTAATGGCACTAATTACACATATTGGAAAGCACGTATAAAAATTTTTATTCAAGCACTTGATTATGGTTTATGGAGCATCATAGTCAATGGACAACACACACCTACTATTAGATCAAATGATTTTGTTGTTTCCAAACCGAAAATGAAATGAGATATGCATGATAAGAAATGGCTCAGCTAAATGCTAAAGCCATGAATATTTATATTGTTCTTTAGATGCTACTGAATTTAATCGTATTTCTACATGCATATCTACTAAAGAAATTTGGAATAGATTAAAGGTTGCCCATGGGGGTACCAACCAAGTCAAAGAGTCAAAAATAAATATGCTTGTACATAAATATGAATTGTTTAAAATGAAATCTTATGAAAGTATTTCTGATATATTTAAAATATTCATTGATATTATTAATGGGTTGAAAAGCCTTGAAAATTTATACTAACGGTGATCTTGTGAGAAAAATGTTGAGATCATTGCCTAGGTCTTGGGAAGCTAAAGTCACTGCCATCCAAGAAGCCAAAGACCTAAACATTCTATCTCTTGAAGAATTGATTGGATCGCTGATGACACATAAGCTTCAACAAAGTCAACATCTTGATGAAAATGAGTTTAAAAATAAGAGATTTATAGCACTAAAGTGTGTTGCCCAAAAGGATGAGAATGAGGGCTCAAGTGATAGTGATGAAGATAATGATTTGGCTCTCATTACAAGAAAATTTAAGCAATTTATGAAAAGGAATTTGATGGAAGAAAATTGATATTTATGAAAGAAGAGCTAAGTAAAGAAAAAGAATATGAAATGATTTATTATGAATGTAATAGGCCGGGATACTACAAGCTAGATTGTTCATATCTAAAGAAAGGTCCCAAGAAATTCAAGAAGAAAGCTATGGTAGCCACTTGGAGCGATAGTGACATGTCAAGCTCCGAAGAAGAAGAAGAGAAAAATGAAAAAGCAAATCTTTGTTTCATGACGGACAATGATGAGGTAAGTCCTAGCATTTTAGATGATTTTACTTTTGATGAATTGCATGATGCATTTTATGAATTAATAAATGATTTTGCAAAACTTAGTTCTAAGAATAAAGAATTAAAAAATCAAGTTAGACACTTGACTTTGGAAAAGGAAAAGGTTTCAAAAGAAAATGATTCTTTAAAACAAGAAAACAAAGATTTGAAAAATGAAGTAAAAACTTAAACCTATTGTTGATAAATTTACTTTAAGCTCAATCAAACTTAACATGATTCTTGGAAATCAAAAGCAGTTTTTGATAAAGCAGGCTTAAGATACAATCCTTTAAAGAAATAAAAGCTTTTGAAAAATATTTTTATTTCTTAAAATAATTTTTCTAATATTACATATTTTAAATGTGGTTTGAAAAGTCATAAGTCATATGCATGTAATAGTGTTAAGAAAGTTTGGGTTTCAAAAGGAACCATTTTAGCTAACCTTAAAGGACCCAAGAAGGCTTGGGTATTTAGAAGTAAGACTTGATTTTATGGATGCAAGTATGTCTTGTAACCCGTGGAGCAAAAAGAAAATGATACATTGATAGCGGGTGTTCAAGACACATGATGGATGATGAATCTTAATTCATTACTTTGGATGCTAAAGATGGAGGAGTTGTTACCTTGGAGATAATGGCCAAAGTAAAATTATTGGCATTGGTAAAAATGGTATCACTCCCTCTACTTCTACTGATAATATCTTGCTTTTAAATTGATTGAATTATAACTTGCTTTAGTGTTAAAGATTTTAAAATTATTTTTGAATTATCTTTTTACATTATTACTAATTCTGCTAATAATTGCATAAAATTTATTAGTCATAGATTTAGAAATGTTTATATTGTTGATTTGAATGATCATAGTTTCGATTGTCTAGTTGTCATAAATGCTAAAATTAATGAATTTAGTTATGACATCATAGATTTACATATGTTAGCATGATTTTGCTTTCTAAATCATTCAAAAGAAATTGATTAAAGGTTTGCCAAAATTAAATTTCGAAAAAGATTAGATTTGTAATGCATGCAAATTTTGGAAAACAAAATAGAATTTCTTTTAAGTCCAAAAATATGATTTTAACTTCTAGATTTTTAAAACTTATGCATATGGATTTTATGATTATTGATTTAAATGAGTTTTATTCTTAGCTAATAAAGATAAAGCTTTTTCTGTATTTCAAAAATTCTTTAGAAGCATTTCAAATGAAAAAGGTTTTCCTGTTTTATCCATTAGAAGTGTTCATTAAAAAGGATTTTGAAAACCATTACTTTGAAAATTTTTGTAATGGGCATAGCATAAAGAAAAGATAGGACTTTAGATTCATGCTATATTTGATAAGTCTAATGATCTTCCATCAAGGAAGAGAAATATTTTAAATGATGCAAATGAAATTGAAGATCAAGTCAAGGAAATCATCTTGGAAGAGAAAGAGAACTCAATGATACGAGCGATACATGAAGAAAAAATTCACATGATGAACCCCAAGATAATGCTGAATTGAAAGAAAATGAAGGTATATCCATAATCACCCTAAAGAGTTAATATTAAGTGATCCATTTCACGATATGAGAACTAGATCATTATTTAGGGATGCTTGTAATAATTTAGATTTTGTTCCTTATATAGAGCATAAAGTGATGGGAATTATGTATATTTTATATGAATCAAATTCATATATCATGCAGCGGAAGATAAAATAAATACGAATTTAATTCCCAAAGCCCAAGATCCTCAGGAAACAAATTCATTTAACAAGAAATAACACATGATTTAATAATAGATCATACCTATGTTCTTTATTGGGGATGAATCTTAACGAAGCCGATAAACGATTTACCACTAGCCATCCACGTGTTCAGCCTCTAACGATAATTCAAGCGAAGATCTTTGGATGATGTCCTCCTAGAATTGGATGATAACATTCTTACGAGGGGTGCTAGCTCCTCTTTTCTTTTCAATTGATTTCCCAAATTAAGAGAGAGAACAATTCCTTGATCAAGATCAAATCTTGATCAATCAAGAGAGAAAATATTTCTTGATCAAGATCAAATCTTGATCTATCAAAGAAAATAATTTCTTGATCAAGATCAAATCTTGATCAATCAAGAAAGGAAAGATTTCTTGATCAAGATTGTTGGCCCAGATGACAACCCAAGAGGGGGGGGGGGGGGTGAATTGGGTTCTTTAAAAAATTTAGCCTTTTTAAAATAGTTTGCTTAAGAAGAATGAAAGCAAATGCAATGTAAATACAAAGTGCAGACAATAAAATAGAGATAGAGATAGAGTCAATGGAAGCACGACAAACACAAAGATTTTATAGTGGTTCGGTGTATCCAACACCTACGTCCACTCCCAAGATTCACTTGGGTCCACACTATAATCTTCCTTGATTACAGCCGAGTTGTTTTACAAGCTCACAACTCAAACTTGTTGTTTTCCCGGGATCACAACGAACCCAGCTGGTTTTCCGGGCTCACCAGCACAAAAACCCTAACACAAGCTATACCAAGCTTGTACCAAGGTAAGACTACCTCCACTAGTTCAATCCCCCAGATTGAACTAGATACAAACAAATGAAATATTGTTTTTAAGTACACAGCTCCTCAATGAGCAGATAATCAAATAAAAGAATAAAGTTTAGAAAAGCCTGATTTGTAGTTGGTGGCTTTTGAGCTTTTCTTCTTTTCTTCTTTTCCTCAACTCCTTTGAAGTGTAGAATCGGGCCTCAGCTCGGATTCTTCACGGACTGAACGTTGGAGTTGATTTGAGCTTTTTCTTCCTTTCTTTGAATTTGAAAATCTTGAGTTGCTCTTGAATAGCTCTTGGATTTTCTTTTGAAGCTTTCTTGGATTGTTGAACTTAAGCACAGACGAAGCTTCCTTTGATTTCACACTTTTTCTTTCACTCTATTTTTGAATCTTGGATTTTTTCAAATGATGCTCTGTTTTTTCGATTTTTTTCTTTTTCTCTTGATGTGTATATCTCTCTGTTTGTATATTTTTGATTTGAAAACGACTTCTCTATTTATAGATTCTGCAAAAATATAGCCGTTAGAAACAAAGAAATATAGCCGTTAATGAAAAATCTTACCGTTGGCGCTGAGTTGGCATTCAGAAAAATCATGCCCAGATTTGTTGGAGTCGACTCCTGCTTTCCGCGAGTCGGCTCGAAGATGCGATACCAAAAATAGAAATATTCAGAAAGTTAAAGGGTCGACTCATCGAAAATAAGGTGTCGACTCCCGACAGTCGGGGGTCGACTCATGAAAGGCAAGGGGTCGACTCGCGAAGTGCTCAGAAAAATATTTCTCTGGTGTCTGAGCGGAGTCAACTCACACAGTCATGGAGTCGGCTCGATAATCGGGGGTCGACTCTTGAAATCACAGGGGTCGACTCGTGAAAATCAGGAATCTCTGTATACTGAGTGGAGTCGACTCTGAAACTCTAGAGTCGGTTCCGGAATGTATCAAAAATCAGAGTAATTTCTGATTGACTTGAAATTCGTTCCAGATTAATTTTAAATCAATTTTTTTGACTTGAATACAATAAAATTATCATTTGGAATCAATTCAAGAAATGTTCCAAAAACTCATTGATTGAAATATAAGTATAAAAATTTCTTTTTGAAAGCTTAAACATGGAGCTTGAAGTTACTTTCAAATTGTTTAAAGTCATACTTAACATACTCATTGATTGTTCTAAATAAATTCATTGCTCATGTATAAACTCATTGCATCTTTTAATATACTCATGGCTTTTGGTAATCATCAAAATCAATAAGATTGGGGCAACAATTTCTCAACAATCTCCCCAACAATCTTTCCCTTTTTGATGATGACAAAAACATTGAGTATATGCATGATTGATTAAAGAATTTATTTTATTTTCATAGTTAGGCTCCCCTGAATGAGGTAGCTCCCCCTATGAAACTCAATTAAGTATTCCATTCATTCAATTTAAGCTTAATTTCAATTTTTAATTTCTCCCCATGCATATATAGTTTAAAATTTTCTCCCCATGCATATATAGTTATAAAACTCTCCCCTTTTTTGTTATCAACAAAAAGGTAGAGATGCATCAAACATAATCATTCATTCATTCATTCAAGATATGTTTTAACAAGATCTGAATTCATTGATAATAGAAGTACATTCAAACTCAGATTACATTGAGTATTCAAAACAGACTTTTCATTACATCAATGTATCAAAATGTAAAACAAATATGAATTTCATTACATGCAAAGACTAAGCATCTAATACATCAAAAGTGAGTCTTACAATCCTAGTTAAATGATCTATAATATTTTTCATTCCATCTGTTTGAATCTTAACATAATCCTTCAGTCTTTCATCTACAAAAGTGCAAGCAGTCAATATTTTGTCTTGAAGTTCAGCATTGCATTTTGCATAGGTTTCACCATCTCCAGTCTTTAAGTTCTTCAAAGATATTCTTTAGGTCTCCACTTAAAGACTCAGATGAAGTGCTAAGGGTTGATTCAATCTTGGTGATCCGATCATCTAAAGAATAAAGAGTTTCTTTAATATTCATAAATTTGTTGTCAAACTCTGATTTCAATTTATCTGCCTGATCATCAAGAAGACCTTTAAGCTGCCTTAACTGAAGATCTGAGAAACCGACAGATGAAGATGATGGCCGATCAACCATCGGAGCAGGGGAAGGGGCTGGAGCAGGAACAGAGAGCTCGGAGGTACAGGCGATGAATGTCTAACTGACGGTCCAGGTGCCTCAATGTCTGCTGCTCTATCTTCATCATACCTTTCCTTTCCCATCTGTCCATTCTTCTTCACAAAACCCATTCTATGAATAGTGGCCAAACTATAGTAATCGGTATGTCTTAAATTCCTCATTGGCTCACTATCGGATATGATTATCCCTTGGCTTTGAAAGATTTTAGTAAGAATCATGCCGTAGGGTAAACTGGATTTTCTCTTGCTTCCACAATCAGCAATGTACCAGATTAATGGGTTTACCAGTCACTATTGCATCCATTACAAAATATCTCTTTCAGAAACATAGTCAAATCTCCCAATCTTGGGGAATAGGATTCTACTACAATATTGTGGAGAAGTCTTAATTCTAAGGACAGTTGATTAGCAAAGACCTCTTCAAAACCAACAATCTCCCTGTTAAGCAATCTTGATAGAGCTGGGCTTCTATCTTCAGAAGAAAAAGTAGATGTACCCGACACTGGAATCCAACAATCTAGAAAGCAAATCCACTGTCACGGAATTCTATTTCCTCTAATGATGCTTACAAGTCCATTGTCTCCTCTAGATAGATTCTTATAAAATTCTTTGACTAGGGCTGGGTAGGTAGGACAATCTAAAGAACAAATCTTCTCCCAACCCATCTCAATCAACTGCCTCCCCACAAGAAATCCTTCGGCCTCAAATAATTCAAAATCGACTTTCCTCCGGTTGTTATCACTCTATCGGCAAGTCGATCTACCTGAGATGGAGCCATAGAGAGAAGCACTAGGAGTCGAAGAGGATGAGGTTGAATCCAAGCTCGGTGAAGGTTCACGAGCGGGACGCCTCACGTCTTCCTCACGCCTTCTTCCTTTTCACTCCGGCCGCACCAAGGTAGATCCACGGTTTTAGGGCCATTTGATCTAATGGAAGGGTTAATCAGGATTTCTGAGGATTTGGAGGTTAGGAAAAATTTGGAGAGAGTATTTGGATGATTTGAAATGATAGAAATGAGCGGCGAGTCGACTCTGCCCTAGATAAATCGACCTGGGACCACTTCGAGTCGGCTCCCGCAAAGTGAGGGGTCGACTCCGGGTAGTCACAGAAATCTATCCCGAAGTGGAGTCGACTCGCGCAGAGAAGGGGTCGACTCTAGAGTTTCAGTAGAAACATGGAGTCGACTCCGATACTCACCGAGTCGGCTCCGAGACCATTTCAGAGCAAAAAACATAAAGTTTCAGATAATCTGAAATGTGTCCGGATATTGATCATAAAATTGATAAAATAATCATTGGATTTTAATAAATCAATTAGATGTGAATTCTAGATAAGATTTCCTTAAAGATCAAGGATTTGAAAGAATTTTAGATAAAATTTCCTTAGGGGTTTCAAATTCATTCTAATGGATCACAAATCCCTAACTCTCCTCTAAGATAACAGAATCTTTCTTCACTCAAGGGTTTTGTAAATATATCAGCTAATTGTTCTTCAGTATTAACATAATCAAGACATATTTCATTATTACATGTTCTCTTATAAAATGATATCTAATTTCAATATGTTTTGTTCTAGAATGTTGAATTGGATTTTTAGTTAGATTATTGCACTTGTATTATCACATCTTATAGGTGTTTATCAAGTGTGATACCATAGTCTTCAAGTTGTCGCTTAATCCATAGGATTTGAGCACAGCAACTTCCAGCTGCAACATATTCAGCTTCAGTAGTTGATAATGCAACTGAATTTTGCTTTTTGCTAAACCATGAGATTAAGTTACTTCCTAAGAATTGGCATGCACCACTTGTGCTTTTTCTATCTAACTTACATCCAGCATAATCAGAATCAGTATATGCAATTAAGTTTAATGTTGAGTCTCTAGAATACCATAAACCTACATTTTTTGTTCCACTTAAGTATCTTAGAATTCTTTTAACAGCAATTAAATGTGATTCTTTAGGTTCAGACTGAAATCTAGCACATAAGCAAACAGCAAACATTATGTCTGGTCTACTTGCAGTTAAGTAAAGTAGGGATCCGATTATACCTCGATAATATTTTTGATCAACCTTCTTACCTTCTTCATCTTTGTCCAGCTTGCATGAAGGACTCATTGGTGTTCCGAGGGGTTTGATTGATTCCATACCAAACTTCTTTAGAATTTCTCTTGTGTATTTGTTTGGTTGATAAAGATTCCCTCTTTGCTTTGTTTGATTTGGAGTCCAAGGAAGAAGTTGAGTTCTCCCATCATGCTCATTTCAAATTCTCCCTGCATTAACTTAGCAAACTCTTGACATAGAAGATTGTTAGTAGCACCAAAAATGATATCATCAACATATATTTGAACTACTAATAAATCTTTACCTTTTCTTTTCAAAAACAATGTTTTATCAACATTTCCTCTTATAAAATCATTTTCAATTAAGAATTTACTTAATCTATCATACCAAGCTCTAGGTGCTTGTTTCAAACCATATAAAGCTTTGTGCAATTTAAAAACGTGATTTGAAAATTCATGATCTTCAAAACCTGGTGGTTGTTCTACATATACTTCTTCATTTATAAATCCATTTAGAAAAGCACTTTTTACATCCATTTGAAATAAGTTAAAATTCATGTGACATGCAAATGCAAGTAATAGTCTAATGGCTTCTAATCTAGCTACTGGTGCAAAGGTTTCATCAAAATCAATACCTTCTTCTTGATTATATCCTTTTGCAACTAATCTAGCTTTGTTTCTAATTACTATGCCATTTTCATCTAGTTTATTTCTAAATATCCATTTTGATCCTATAACAGAATGATTTTTAGGTCTTTCTACTAATGTCCATACATTATTTCTAGTGAATTGATTTAATTCTTCTTGCATTGCTAACATCCAATTATTATCTTTTTCAGCTTCTTCAATAGTTTTAGGTTCAATTTGTGATACAAATGCAAGATGATTACTAATATTTCTCATAGATGATCTAGTTCTTATTCCTTGAGATGGATCACCTATAATCAATTCCTTAGGGTGACTATAAGCATATCTCCAATCCCTAGGTAGATCTATATCATTATGATTAGTGTTAGTATCATCATCCTTAGGTGAATCATTATCTTTAGCGTCTTGCTCATGATCTGAAGATACATCAATATTTAATTTTTCAAGATCTTTCTCAATTAAGTTTGTATCTTCTTCATCATCAAATTTTTTGGAACGAGTTGCTAAAGATTCATCAAAAACTACATGAATGGATTCTTCAACAACTAAAGTTTTCTTGTTAAATACTCTATATGCTTTACTAGTTGTTGAGTATCCTAAGAATATTCCTTCATCAGATTTAGCATCAAATTTGCCTAAATTATTTTTACCATTATTGTGAACAAAACATTTACAACCAAATGCATGAAAATATTTAATGTTGGGTTTTCTATCATGCCATAATTCATAAGGTGTTTTCTTTAAAATAGGTCTTATTAAAGCTCTATTTAGGATGTAACATGCTGTGTTAATAGCTTCCGCCCAAAAGTATTTCGGGAGTTTACTTTCACATAGCATGGTACGGGCCATGTCTTCTAGAGTTCTATTTTTCTTTCAACTACACCATTTTGTTGAGGGTTCTTGGTGCAGAAAAATTATGATTAATACCATTTTCATTGCAAAAACTTTCAAATAAGTGATTTTCAAATTCAGTTCCATGATCACTTCTTAGAGACACTATGGTAGTGTTTTTCTCATTTGTTACTTTCTTGAAGAATTTCAGGAATATCGAGAAAGTCTCATCTTTGTGAGCTAAAAATATTACCCAAGTGAATCTAGAGTAATCATCTACTATCACAAGACCATATTTCTTTCCTCCTAGACTTGTGGTTCTAGTTGGTCCAAAAAGGTCCATGTGAAGTAGCTCTAATGGCCTAGAAGTTGAAACAACATTTTTAGATTTAAAAGAACTTCTCGTTTGTTTTCCAAACTGACATGCATCACATATTTTGTTATTTTCAAAATCTATTTTAGGTAGCCCTTTTACTAAATCCATTCTAATTAGTTTTGAAATTAGGTGTGTGCTTGCGTGACCTAATCTTCGATGCCACAACCAACCAATCTCATTCATATTAGCATTATTAGCAACTAAGCAATGATTATTAGTAGACAAATTGTCTAAGTCAATCAAGTATACATTGCCATTTCTATTTCCAATAAAAACAATGCTATTATCAATGGGATTAGCTACTGTGCATATAGAAGATTCAAATGATACTTTAAAACCTTTGTCACATAATTGACTTATACTAATTAAGTTATGCTTTAAACCATCAACATAAAGTACATTTTCAATATATGTGGAGGGAGTTATTTGAATGTTACCAAACCCCAAGATTTGGCCTTTGCCATGTCGCCAAATGTAACAACTCCTCCTTTCTTTTCTTCAAGGGTGATGAATTCTTCTTTGTCACCCGTCATATGTCTTGAGCAGCCACTATCAAGATACCACTTTCTCTTTGATCTCTTGGCCACAAGACATTCCTGCAATGAAATCAAACTTTATGTTTAGGTACCCAAGCTTTCTTGGGTCCTTCATGGTTAGTAGCAACAAATATTGTTCCTTTCGGAACCCATATTTTCTTTCCTTTAATATTTAAGTTTTATTAGGTTTTAGAATTTTACATTCATAAGATTTATGTCCTTTTTGATTACATTTAAAGCATGTAAAATTACTTTGGCCAGCACGCACAAAAATATTTTTCAGTGATTTTTGTTTTCTTAAAGTGTTATACCCTAATCCGGCTTTGTCAAAAACTGCTTTTTGACTATTTAATAACATGTCCAATTTAGTGAGCTTAAGGTAAACTTATCAACTATGTTCTTGTTTTTCAACCTCTTTCCTTAGTTTATCATTTTCATTGGAAATTAATTCTTTTTCTTTTACCAAAATTTCATTTTCAGATTTAAGTTTCTTAACTTCATTATTAAGATCTTTCTTTTCTTTAATGAAAGTTAAATTTTCATTTTTCAAAAGCTTGTATTTCTTTTTCAAAACCTTGAAATCGCCGACAAGTTCATTAAAAGCATCAAATAATTCATCAAATGCAAATTCATCGCAAGGGTTATCGGAACTTACCTCATCGTTGTCGTCGCCATAAAACATACATTTGCGACTTCCTTTTGTTCTTCTTCTTCGGAAGAAGATTCTTCGCTATCACTCCAAGTCGCCACATAAGCCTTCTTTTTCTTTTTGTAGGCTTTCTTTAATTTAGGACATTCATTCCTAAAGTGCCCCGGTTTATTACACTCATAGCAAGTCAAGGGGTCTTTCTCTTTTTCTTTGTCCTTGTCCTTGTTCTTATCCTTTTCTCCTTCCCACTTTGCTCCAAATTTCTTCTTGTGGAAGGGTTTCTTTCTCCTCATGAATCTTTTAAACTTTTAGCTAAGAGAGCAGTCTCTTCATCATCATCATCATCGCTGCTGCTCTCTTCTTCTTTTGCAGCTTTGAGGGCAATCACTTTCTTCTTCTTTGTGTCCTCCTCTACGTGCTGCTTCATTGTCAGCTCATGGGTCATAGTGATCCTAGAAGCTCCTCTAAGGGTAGAGTGTTGAGGTCCTTTGCTTCTTGGATTGCTGTCATTTTTGCTTCCCATGATCTTGGTAGTGACCTAAGAATTTTTCGAACAAGTTCTGAGTTAGTATATGTCTTACCAAGACTTTTTAAACCATTTACAATATCTGTAAATCTAGTATACATGCATGCAATGGTTTCAGATTGTTCCATGCTAAACAACTCATATTTATGAACAAGAATATTAATTTTAGATTCTTTTACTTGGTTGGTACCCTCATGGGTAACCTCTAATCTATCCCAAATCTCCTTTGCGGAATTACATGTGGAGATTCTATTAAATTCATTAGCATCTAAAGAGCAATATAAGACATTCATGGCTTTAGCGTTAAGCTGTGCCATCTTCCTATCATTATCATTCCAGTCCCTTTCGGGCTTAGGAACAATAGTGCCATCAATAACATGTGTGGGTGTACTAGGTCCATTAATTATAACACCCCATAGTTCATAGTCAGAAGCTTGAATGAATATCCTCATTCTAGCTTTCCAATATGAATAATTTGAACCATTAAACAGTGGAGGTCTATTCGTAGAATGACCTTCAGCAAATGATCCAACTTGAGTTGCCATTTGGATCTTTAGCTCTTGATCGTGTGATCAAAATCTAATGAGCACTAGCTCTGATACCAATTGTTGGCCCAGATGACAACCCAAGAGGGGGGGGTGAATTGGGTTCTTTAAAAAATTTAGCCTTTTAAAATAGTTTGCTTAAGAAGAATGAAAGCAAATGCAATGTAAATACAAAGTGCAGAATAAAATAGAGATAGAGATAGAGTCAATGGAAGCACGGCAAACACAAAGATTTTATAGTGGTTCGGTGTATCCAACACCTACGTCCACTCCCAAGATTCACTTGGGTCCACACTATAATCTTCTTGATTACAGCCGAGTTGTTTTACAAGCTCACAACTCAAACTTGTTGTTTTCCCGGGATCACAACGAACCCAGCTGGTTTTCCGGGCTCACCAGCACAAAAACCCTAACACAAGCTATACCAAGCTTGTACCGAGGTAAGACTACCTCCACTAGTTCAATCCCCCAGATTGAACTAGATACAAACAAATGAAATATTATTTTTCAAGTACACAGCTCCTCAATGAGCAGATAATCAAATAAAAGAATAAAGTTTAGAAAAGCCTGATTTGTAGTTGGATGGCTTTTGAGCTTTTCTTCTTTTCTTCTTTTCCTCAACTCCTTTGAAGTGTAGAATCGGGCCTTAGCTCAGATTCTTTACGGACTGAACGTTGGAGTTGATTTGAGCTTTTTCTTCCTTTCTTTGAATATTGAAAATCTCTTGAGTTGCTCTTGAATAGCTCTTGGATTTTTTTCTGAAGCTTTCTTGGATTGTTGAACTTGAGCACAGACGAAGCTTCCTTTGATTTTCACACTTTTTCTTTCACTCTATTTTTGAATCTCGGATTTTTTCAAATGATGCTCTATTTTTTTTTTTTCTTTTTCTCTCTTGATGTGTAGATCTCTCTGTTTGTATATTTTTGATTTGAAAACGACTTCTCTATTTATAGATTCTGCAAAAATATAGCCATTAGAAACAAAGAAATATAGCTGTTAATGAAAAATCTTACCGTTGGCGCTGAGTTGGCATTCAGAAAAATCACGCCCAGATTTGTTGGAGTCGACTCCTGCTTTCCGCGAGTCGGCTCGAAGACGCGATACCAAAAATAGAAATATTCAGAAAGTTAAAGGGTTGACTCATCGAAAATAAGGTGTCGACTCTCGACAGTCGGGGGTCGACTCATGAAAGGCAAGGGGTCGACTCGCGAAGTGCTCAGAAAAATATTTCTCTGGTGTCTGAGCGGAGTCGACTCACACAGTCATGGAGTCGGCTCGACAATATCGGGGGTCGACTCTTGAAATCACAGGGGTCGACTCGTGAAAATCAGGAATCTCTGTATACTGAGTGGAGTCGACTCTGAAACTCTAGAGTCGGCTCCGGAACGTATCAAAAATCAGAGTAATTTCTAATTGACTTGAAATTCGTTCCAGATTAATTTTAAATCAATTTTTTTGACTTGAATACAATAAAATTGTCATTTGGAATCAATTCAAGAAATGTTCCAAAAACTCATTGATTGAAATATAAAGTATAAAAATTCTTTTTGAAAGCTTAAACATGGAGCTTGAAGTTACTTTCAAATTGATTAAAGTCATACTTAACATACTCATTGATTGTTCTAAATAAATTCATTGCTTATGTAGATAAACTCATTGCATCTTTTAATATACTCATGGCTTTTGGTAATCATCAAAATCAATAAGATTGGGGCAACAATTTCTCAACAATCTCCCCAACAAAGATCAAATCTTGATCAACCAAGAAGAGAGAGAAAGCCTTCCTTCAACAACCCAAAAAGAGGGACGTAAGAGAGAGGAGCTTTCAGCCCTTCAAGAAAGAAAGGGACGTCTTAGAGAGAGAAAGGATGTTTTAGAGAGAGAAAGTGGATGTTAGGCATCCAAAAGAGAGAAAAAGGAGGAGTTAGGCGTGTCTCTCAAAGGGGTATCTCTCTCCTTTTTATACATGAAAAGAAGGTTGTGTGGTTCCATAAAAAGAGGGGTTTTGTTTCAACTACCTAACCATTCAACCATATCAAGTTCATAACAAATTATCCTAACAAATTTAGGATATTTGTTATTATGATAATGTTAGGACTACAACCACCAAACCACATCCCTAAAAAATAGGAAATTGGTTATCCCATGAAACCAACGTATCAACCTTGCATTTGGCTTCATGATGATGCCCCAAATCAAGGGGTTCCCTCCTCCATGACGTGGGGATGGATCATGTCCATTACATGGGCATGGATCCATCCTCTACGTGGCATGATCTCAGCCCTCGGCTCAATTGAGTTTCCACAAATCAAATCATGCCATCATATGGACCCAATTAAATACCATATTATTAATCTCAATTAATTTAAGCCATCCATTACATGGATCAAGCCTAATTAATGAATTTCATATGTACATCATATGTACAAAAAGTCTCTCTCTTGAACACAAAATTCTTTTCTCTATGATGAATCCTATTCATCAATTTCATATTCTCTCATTAAGATTGAGTCAAACCCAATCCTAATTAATCGGTCATCTAATTTGAATTAAGTCCAACTTAATTTCCATTTTAACTTCATCCAAAATCTTCTTAATGCGTAGGTCCCTTGACACGTTGGTAATAATTATGTCCCTAATATTGACCCTAAGGATGACTTGGTCAACACTTTGTCCAAGTCAATTCTTTAACTAAATCAACTCCTTGATTAAGTCAAAGAATCCATGATTATAGATCATGAGCGGCCTCTAACAAAGCATCATGACCACCCAAGTGTTAAGGGTTTTATTGACGTGGTCATCAACACCTGTTCATGAACGGTTAACGTACGATTCAATCCCTTCATCACATATCCCAGATCAATCAGTAGTATGGAATGTATCAACCATGTAATTGATCTTTGTTTACTTGATCTCAAAAAAATTGATTCATATGAATTAGAACTTCGAAACCATTTCAAATTCCAACTCAACCTTGCAAGGATTTAACAGTCAATTTAATCCATCAAGTGGCTGTGGGATATAACCCTTTCTATCAAGGGAGACAAATCCTGTCTTGATCAAACATCACCTTCATATACTTCATGTCATACCCAATCGATACCATATTTGTCACCCATGGCTAGAGTGATGTTTGTATATCATCAAAGCATGATATTCTACACATGAGGTGCAATGAAGATCTCAAGTCAAAGGATCACTCGCACTACCATCATCAGAGATCAACCATTGATACTATATAGAATATCCATATGGAATCTCTGTGCGGGTCATCCAATGCATCGTTATAATAACGAACATCCACACACCTTATCCAAGTATCTTCATACTTCAGCTTGCAAGATCAGCTGCTCACCATAAGGGTAAAGATATGCAATGTGTGCTAGTCTCATCGGCGTTCGATAGTGTCCAATCCTGTCTACGCATCGACTAGGAAAGTTTAAAGAATCGAACCATAATGTGCAATTTTGCATCTCACAATTTGTAATCTCTATTACAAATTCCATTTTTACAGTTCACATTATTTTGGACTTTATCTCACAGGTTAAGCATATCTAATATATATAAATTACACCCAGATAGATAAAGAAACCAATAAATTTGATTTGCATTCATAAAGAAACGTGTACAAACTAGCATCTAATCCGATTGGATCTAGGGAACACACTAACAATCTCCCATGTATCTAATACCAAGTGACTCAGCATGACTATCATGCTTCTGATGTGACAGAACTTTAGTGAATGGATCGGCAATATTGTCGTTCGTGGGGACTCATTCTATTTTTATATCATTTCGTCCAATGATTTTTCTAATTACATGATATCTTCTGAGTACATGTTTGGACATCTGATGAGACCTTGGCTCCTTGGCTTGTGCAATAGCTCCATTGCTATCACAATACAAGAATATTGGATTGACAATGCTTGGAACCACTTTAAGTTCAGTGATAAACTTTTTGATCCAAACTGCTTCTTTAGCTGCATCTGATACTGCAATGTACTCGGCTTCAGTCGTAGAATCGGCAGTCGTCTCCTGCTTGGAACTCTTTCAGTTGACTGCACCACCATTGAGTATGAACACATAGCCTGATTGTGATTTATAATCATTTCTATCAGACTGAAAACTAGAATCCATGTAACTCCAAACTATAAGGTTGGGTCCTCCATAAATCAAGAACATATCCTTAGTTCTTTGCAAGTACTTAAGGATATTCTTGACTGCCATCCAATGTTTCTCACCAGGGTTTGCTTGATATCTACTCGTGATATTCAAGGCATAAGAAACATCAGGCCTTGTACATAGTATCACATACATAATGGATCCAATTGCTGATGCGTATGGTATCCTATCCATGTACTCTCTTTCCTTTTGGGTTTTAGGACTCATATCCTTGGAGAGATGTACCCCATGCGACATTGGCAGAAATCCCTTCTTGGATTCCTCCATGCTAAACTACTTTAGCATCTTATCTATGTACGTGGATTGGGTCAATCCAAGCAACCTTTTAGATCTATCTCTATAGATCTTTATACCTAGTATATAGGCTGCTTCTCCCAAATCCTTCATGGATAATTTACCTAACAACCAATCCTTTACTTCTTTAAGGAATGATGCATTATTTCCTATTAATAATATGTCATCCATATATAATATTAAGAAAACAATATCACTCCTACTAACCTTCTTGTACACACATGGATCATCCTCATTTTTGATGAAATCAAACTCTTTGATTTTCATATCAAATCGGATGTTCCAACTTCTAGAGGCTTGCTTAAGTCCATAAATAGACCTTTGTAGCTTGCACACTTTCTTAGGATTTATGGATTCAAAACCCTCTGGTTATGCCATATACACATCATCCTCTAAATTTTTATTTAGGAAGGCGGTCTTGACATCCAAGATCTCATAGTCAAAATATGTTGCTATTGCAAGCAAAATCCTTATGGACTTCTACATGGCTACAAGTGAAAAGGTTTCATCAAAGTCAATACCTTGTCTTTGCTTATAACCTTTTGCAATTAGCCTTGCCTTATAGGTAATCACATTACCATCCATGTCAGTCTTCTTCTTGAAAACCCATTTGCACCCAATGGGTTTTACCCCTTCAGGTGGATCAACCAAGGTCCATACCTGGTTGTCATACATGGAGTCCATTTCAGATTTTATGGCCTCAAGTCATCTCTTGGAGTTAATGTCAGACATTGCCTCCTTGTAGTTGTTAGGCTCATCATCCTCTATAAGAAATGCATATCTCTTAGGGATGTGAATTGTTCTACTAGATCTACGTAGCTGGTGTATACTTGGTGCTACCTGTTGCTTTACCTCTCCTGATAGAGACTCATGCAACATCTGCTTGAATGTGGGTTGAGTCTCCAGCTCAAGTCCCACTGCATTCGGCATGTGCTCCATTCTATCTAAGGGTCTTTATCAATTTGTGGTTCTTGAGCTTCACTAAATTCAATCTTACTCCCACTATCCTTTGAAATTATCTCATTTTCTAAAAATGAAGCATTTTCGAGACAAACACCTTTTGCTCGAGAGGATGGTAGAAGTAATATCCTTTTGTTTGTTTTGGATATCCCATAAAATTGCATTTATCAGATCTAGCTTCAAGCTTGTCTAATTTATTACGCTTCACATAAGCGTAATAGCCCCAAACCCTTAAATGATTAAGGGATAGTTTCTTTCCATACCATATCTCATATGGAGTGGAGTTGACCGATTTAGATGGAACTCGGTTTAGGGTATATTTGGCAGTATCTAGCGCATAATCCCAAAACATTTTTGGGAGATCTGCAAGGCTCATCATCGAACGTACCATATCTAATAGTGTACGATTTCTCCTTTCTGACACACCATTGTGCTGTGGTGTACTAGGAGGAGTCCATTGAGGGAGAATCCCATTCTTCTTTAAATAATCTACGAACTGATGGCTCAAGTATTCACCACCTCGATATGATCGAAGTATCTTAATACTTTTGCCAGTTTGTTTTTCTACTTCATGTCTGAATTCTTTGAACTTTTCAAAGGCTTCAGATTTGTGCTTCATCATATACACATAACCATATCTATTATGGTCATCTATGAACGTGATAAAATAAGAAAAACCTCCTATGGCTTGAATGTTGATGGGTCCACATATATCCGAATGTACTAAACTCAAACATTTAGTTGCTCGCTCGCCTTTTCTAGTAAAAGGCGACTTGGTCATCTTGCCAAGTAAGCATGATTCATATTCCTCAAACGATTTCCAATCGAATAAGCCCAAGTATCCATCATTATGTAACTTGGTTAAACGCTTTTCATTTACATGGCCTAGACGACAATGCCATAGGTATGAGTCCTTAAAATTATTTCATTTTAATCTTTTTGATTCAATATTGAGAATAGGAGTTTGAAGATTAAGAACATAAATTCCATTAAACAATTCAGCAGAACCAAAGAACATTTTATTTCAAAAATAGAAATACCTTTATTTCCAATTTCAAATAAATACAGATTCATTACTAAACATGAAATGGATATAATATTCTTTGTTATATTCAGAACATAGTAACAATTACTAAGTTCAATTACAAGCCCTGTGGGCAAAGATAAAGAATAAATTCCTACGACTAATGCAGCAACCTTTGCTCCATTTTCCATTCGTAGGATCACTTCATCTTTTCCCAATCTTCTACTATTTCTTATCATCTCCATATTAATACAAATATGAGACCCACAACCGGTATCCAATACCCAAGTGGAATAAGAAGTAATAGAAGAAAACATCTCAATTATATACGCACATGATGTAGAAGCATCCCTATACTTCTTATCTTTCAGGCTGGCCCGATAAACCCTGCAATTATGCTTCCAGTGCCCATCCTTGCCACAGAAGTAACATTTTTCCTTGGCTACATTCTTTAGCCAATCAGAAAAATTGGATCCGATCAGCTTGTTGGACTCTAGGTTACCACTAAGGTTAATGTTCACACTCATGGTGTCTCTTACAACTGTATAGAAAATAGAATGAATCAATTATTATGAATGCAAATCATTGATTTAATATGATAATTTAAATTTTTTTAATTAAATCAATTACTCTCACTATTTTATCGAGCTTAATAGCCCTCTCTATTAATCTTAAAAAATTATCAAATAATTTTTTAGTGGGCTAGGACCCTCAAATTGACTTACCTTGACCTTGGCTTTGACACAATAAATCTTAGTAAGCCAAGTTAAGTAGATATTTATCAATCACATCAAATGTGACTCCTAGATCATTTAGGAGACATTGCCTTGTCAATTACATCCGCATATGATCATCCTAAACTTTGCCTCTAGATTAGACTGGCCCTGACTTTGGCCAATTATGCCAACTAATCTAGTTAAGTCAACCCATTATTCCCCAATCAACTCCTCATAGGTACACTCGACCTTGGTTTTGGCACAACAAATCTCATGACCTAATGATTTTGTATCATGTGAACAATGGAAGGCTAATGACTTAATATTTGTGGAGGGATTTAGCGTATCTAGGTCCCATCATGTATGTACAACATTTGTATCATGCTAGGTTACATATCCTATATGTGAATTTTAGATTAATTTCAATTAACCTAAATTTTATAAGATCCAACTTATGATTGGGACTCTTAATCAAATTAGGATCCCAATCACTATCTAATTTAGGAACCCTAATTATGTGACCAAATCAATTGCTACTATCCTAATTAACTTTAATTGATCTAATTAATTAAGAGCTTTCCTTAACAATGGCCAGATCAGCTAATCAATAGGGTCCTATTTAGCATACCCTTCGATCCCATTCAATAGGGTCCTATTTAGCATACCCTTCGATCCCATTGAATGTGTTTTCTCAGGCAGTGTATGGAGCAATTAAAAACCATGATCGCACCTTTCTAGACACCAATGTAGTTAAGCTCAATTGATTAGATCAATTATGGGATCATAGGATCAAACAATGATATGGTTAAGTCTAATTTTTTCTAAACCTTTTCATCTATTACATATTATGATAAGATAAGATAGTGATCTTTAGGGATTTATGATAAGTATCAAATATTTTATAACAATTTATTTTAAATATTTGTTTTATCATTATCTGTTATGATAAATTTATTTTCATCACATGAAAATCCTAATTGGTCTCTATCATAACATCCCTAACATGATAACATGTTAAAATTTAAAATTTTAATTTTAATCTTGATTATCATGTTATCATGATATAATTATTTTAGATTTTAATCATGTTATTTATCATGTCAAAATTAAATTCCAAACATGATATGTTAAATTTTAGCCTTTATGATTATGTCACACATAAATCATAATTTTAATTTTTAGCATGATCAAATCTAAATAATTCACGTTTATTATCATATAATAAACTTATTAAATATTTAATCTTCATCAATATAATTATTTCAGATTTTAATCATGTTATTTATTATGTCAAAATTAAATTCTAAACATGATATGTTAAATTTCAGCCTTTATGATTATGTCACACATAAATCATAATTTTTAATTTTTAACATGATTAAATCTAAATAATTCATGTTTATTATCATATAATAAACTTATTAAATATTTAATCTTCATCATATGGCAATATTTATATTTTACATCACATGTAAAATTTAGATCTATGTATATAAAAACTAGAACTCAGGTAATCTATCAAATTAACTGAATTTGAAGCCTGAGGTGGCTCTGATTCCACTGATAGGAAACCCTTTTCCCTAACCAGCTTTGGCCCTAGGCCTCCATTGTCGCACGGTCATGGGCCCTAGACCCATGTCACCCGACAATGGTACCTATCAGACCAGCCGACGATCGGATACCGGTCCGTCAACACCAATGGGCAGAGAGCCTGGCTTTGATGACACGGTCACCAGTGAGAGTTTTCATTGATGCTCTGCCTGATCGTACAGGTCAACTGGCTCAATTGAGTTTTCACGAATCAAATCATGCCATCATATGGACCCAATTAAATACCATATTATTAATCTCAATTAATCTAAGCCATCCATCACATGGATCAAGCCAAATTAATAGATTTCATATATACATCACATGTACAAAAGGTCTCTCTCTTGAACACAAAATTCTTTTCTCTATGATGAATCCTATTCATCAATTTCATGTTCTCTCATTAAGATTGAGTCAAACCCAATCCTAATTAATTGGTCATCTAATTTGAATTAAGTCCAACTTAATTTTTATTTTAACTTCATCCAAAATCTTCTTAATGTATGTGACCCATTAGGTCCCTTGACACGTTGGTAATAATCATGTCCCTAATATTGACCCTAAGGATGACTTGGTCAACACTTTGTCCAAGTCAATTCTTTAACCAAATCAACTCCTTGATTAAGTCAAAGAATCCATGATTATAGATCATAAGCGGCCTCTAGCAAAGCATCATGATCACCCAAGTGTTAAAGGTTTTGTTGACGTGATCATCAATACCTGTCCATGAACGGTTAACGTACGATTCAATCCCTTCATCACATATCCCAGATCAATCAGTGGTATGGAATGTGTCAACCATGTAATTGATCTTTGTTTACTTGATCTCAGAAAAATTGACTTATATGAATTAGAACTTCAAAACCATTTCGAATTCCAACTCAACCTTGCAAGGATTTAATAGTCAATTTAATCCATCAAGTGGCTGTGGGATATAACCCTTTCTATCAAGGGAGACGAATCTTGTCTTGATCAAACATCACCTTCATGTGCTTCATATCATACCCAATCGATACCATATTTGTTACCCATGGCTAGAGCGACGTTTGCATATCGTCAAAGCATGATATTCCACACATGAGGTACAATGAAGATCTCAAGTCAAAGGATCACTCGCAATACCATCATCAGAGATCAACCATCGACACTATATAGAATATCTATATGGGATCTCTGTGTGGGTCATCCATTGCATCGTTACAATAACGAACATCTATACACCTCATCCAAGTATCTTCATACTTCAGCTTGCAAGATCAGCTGCTCACCATAAGGGTGAAGATATGCATGTGTGCTAGTCTCATCGGCGTTCGACAGTGTCCAATCATGTCTACACATCGACTAGTAAAGTTTAAAGAATTGAACCATAATGTGCAATTTTGGATCTCACAATTTGTAATCTCTATTACAAATTCCATATGCACAGTTCGCATTCTTTTGGACTTTATCTCACAAGTTAAACATATCTAATATATATATAAATTACACCCAGATAGATAAAGAAACCAATAAATTTGATTTGCATTCATAAAAAAATATATACAAACTAGCATCTAATCTGATTGAATTTAGGGCACACACTAACATAAAGGATATGCATGATAATGGACACTAGTTAGTAGACCATATGATCATCCAATTTTTGGGACTAAATGGATATTTAGAAACAAGTTGGATGAACATGGTAATTTCAGTAGAAAAAGAAATTGATTTTGATGAATTGTATATTCCTATTGATATATTAGAAATTATTAGATCACTCTTTGCACTTGCATACTTTATGATCTTTAAATTATATTAAATAAATGTTGAGAGCACTTTCCTTAATGAATATATTGCTAAACAAGTGTTTGTTGATCAACCATCAGGGTTCGAAATTCTTGTGTTTTCAAAGTATGTATTCAATTGATCAACAAAGCTTTATATGGTTTGAGACAAGTATCCTGGATGTGGTATGATAGGCTTATTAAGTTCTTGATTAGCAATAAATTTATTAGTAAAAATATTGATGCATCATTGTTTATTAAAAAAGAAAATAATGATATGTCGATAGTGCAAATTTTTATTGATGATATTATATTCGGTATTGCTAATGATTTTTTGTACCAAGACTTTGTAAAGTTTACACAAGAAGAGTTCGAGATGATCATAATGGATGAATTCAATTATATTTTCAGACTTCAAATTAAGTAATCAAAGAAGGGGATCTTCATAAGCCAATACAAGTACATGAAGGAAAACTTGAAGAAATTTGGCATGAAGAAATCCAAATGTATCGGTACCCCTTTAAGATCATCATGTAGATTAGATTCTAATGGTACTGATGAAATGGTTGATTTAAAACTTTACAATTGGTATCAGTTTGATTTGTATACTCCTTGCTTGACTTGATTCTATTATGAGTCTTGGATCATTAAATGTAAATTTTTAATTGGTATCATTTCTTGATCATATCTTATAATTAATTATTTATGTATGAAATGAAAAGGATTTGATAGAGGCAATGCAAAATATCTTATGAAATGTATATTTGATATATGGTGATTGCTATAGAATGTCTATGTATTGAGATTAGCATGATACATTTATAATATGCTTGGATTATATGATATTGGTATCATTTGTTGCATGAAACTTTTATTGCATATACATCAAACTCAAAATATTTAGGGGGAGAACAATGTAGCATGTATGAAATCAAACATATTTTTTTTATGGTATATGTTAACATTGTATCTCAACATATTTTTAAATTAGTAAGGGGGAGAATGAATTTGTTTGAATAATTAGAAACTTTGATGCATTAAACACGGTGATGTATTGAGCATTAAATATTTTATTGTGATAAGTGCTTTAATGTATGAATGTGGTATCAACTCTTATATGATGCAATGATCTGAATATATTTTCTTATTGGTATCAAACTATAAAACATGCTACCCTGCTCTGATATGAAAAGTGATATTTTGATCCTAATTTAATTATTTTTTAATTGGTATCAATTAAGTTATGAATGATGATTGTTATTAAATAATTGATCTTTTTATGCTTTATTTATGTTACTCCTTGTATTATTGAAGAAAAGACAAACAAAAAAAAATTATGCACATTCTTTCATCTCTTTTTGATTGATGACAAAAAGGGAGAGAGAATAACATACAGTTCAATCATAGGAGAGAGAATTCAATCATGAAAAGAGAATAGCATACATTTCATTCATGAGAGAGAATAGCATTCATAGAAGAGAATAGTATGCATTGTGATATTTTTAAAATGAGAGAAATGCTTACAAGGGAAGAGAATAGCATATCATGAGAGAGAAATGCATACATCATGGTATTTCAAAACAATGCATATATTCAAAATCAAAGGGAGAGTTATACAATGTATTCTTTGAATATCATATTTTAAGTGTTCTTGAAATTTAGAGTTTCGGTACGATACGCTAAATTTTGGCATGCACTGTCTTATGCTTCAAGTTATCAAGGAATGTTATGATTGAAATTTTCTATTTCTTATTGTATACTTAATAGTTTTATCATTATCAAAGAGGAAGAGATTGTTGGCCTTATATTGATTTTGATGACTATAAAATAATTAAGTATGATACTAATGATCTTGTGGTTGAGTTAAACAAATTTCAGATAAATCATCAAGAAGATGATGTTGCTACAATCCAAGGTATATTATGATTCAAAATGAAATGTATTACAGGTAATATATAAATATGCTCATTACAATTATATCACTTTTCAATGAACTCAAGCTTTTACCGTCATTGGATGATTTTCATACATTTTATGTTCTACGGTTCATTCGACAAAATGACTTTCAAGTTTAATTATATTTGCATTGTCTTGAACTTGAATCAATTATCTTACAAGTTCCTATTTATAATTCTATGATATTTTGAATCATTACCGGATTATGTTCTTAAATTATCTATCTCCGGTTACCTTCGGTTTGCCTTTCGGATTGACTTCTTGGCGCTTAGTGTGGCTTGCTGATTTTCTAAATCGATTTGCCGACTTTGGTTGCCTTCCGGATTGGCTCCCTGTGCATTAGATTTTGGTATGCTGGTTTTTGGAGTTGGCATGCTAATTCTCAATGATGTTCTGCTGGCTCCCTGTGCTCTATTTTTTGGCATGCTAATTTTATAAATCTTTCTGCTGGCTCCCTGTGATATATTTTTTTGGCATGCTAGTGTTTGAAGTTGGCATGCTGATTTTACAAGATGTTCTGTCGGCTCCCTGTGCATTATATTTTGGCATGCTAGGCTTTGGAGTCAGCATGCTAATTTTCTAAAGCCTTTTGTTGTCTCCCTAGCTGAATTTTTTGTTCAAACGTGGCTTGCTGGTTTCAAAACTTGGAATGCCAACATTCCAAGTTGGCATGTTGGTTTAGTAACTCATTCGGCTGGTAGCTTCTGGTATCAAAAGTTGGTATGCCAACTTCTTCCCTGGCTTGCCGATATGAAGATTTGGGATGCTATCTTGTTGGAATTTGGATGTTTCTTTATGGTTGTTACCATTTCAAATTTCATTCCACCATTGGAGCTGATTATGTAGAGTGTGCTCTCTTTCTCTTCTCCATCTCACAACGGTAATGTAATGACTATATTTTTCATTTTGATTATATATTGGGCTGTTGAATAGTGATTCAAAAAAGGAGCAGAAAAAGAAAGAGGAAAGGAGTGAAAAATAGAGAGAAAAATCTATGAAAAATCGTGTAGAAAAAGAGAGAAAAATATCATTTAAAAGAGAGATTTATTCTTGGTTTATTGGAGAGTTGTATTCATTGTTTCAAAGCCACTTGAGCTCATTTATTTCTGATTCTTGTAGTGGTGATTAAAGCTCCGATAACCCTCTTTGAAGAGCATTTAAGCTTCAATCAAAGGCTTCATTGTTGCTTCGGTGTAATTAAAGAAAGAAGCTATCTTAAGTGGTGTTCTTCAATATTTGCTAAGTATATTCTTGCATATTTGCTCATTTCTAGGAGCCTATTGTATAAACTTGATACTATTGTACTTAATCTTGTAAGGCTTGCTTGTGCTCGAAAATAAGTGTAACGACCCGAGCCCCGGGCCCACAGCACCCACGAATCCATTTCATTACAAGAAAGCAAGACGGATAAGGTTCACACTAACTTGGGCCACCATAGCCCAAAAGGGATCCAATTGGTACTTATCCATCTTTTTTAATTCATTATAAACCATACAACCAACTCACAATTTCTCAATATGAGATTATTGGGAGGGGCATCATAATCTATCCCCCTTACAGAGACGAGTCGCTAGGGGCACACGATCGCAACCACCAGATAGGTAGGATTCTAGAGGTGGCCCCATAGGTTCAAGAGGTGGCTCCCATCCTTCATAGATGTAGCACTTTCTCCTGTGTGGCACTTAGCTTCTATATTTTTGGCTGGTGCGTAGCTCTGATACCATATTGTAACGATTCGGGCTCCGGGTCCGCAGCACCTACGAACCCATTTCATTACAAAAAAGTAAGATGGACAAGTTTCATACCAACTTGGGCCACCGCAACCCAAAAGGGATTCAATTGGTACTTGTCCATTGTTGGCCCAGATGGCAACCCAAGAGGGGGGGGGGTGAATTGGGTTCTTAAGAATTTAACCTTTTGAAACTATGTGCTTTGAATTAAAAGAGATTAAGTGCAAGATAAATGCTAAGCACAAATAAAGAGATAGAGTGAGAGAGTCAAAACACAACAAACACAAAGATTTTATAGTGGTTCGGTATATCCAACACCTACGTCCACTCCCAAGTATCACTTGGGTCCACACTATAATCTACTTGATTACAGCCGAGTTGTTTTACAAGCACACAACTCAAAACTTATTGTTTCCCCCTGGGATTACAACGAACCCAGCTGGTTTTCCGAGCTCACCAGCACAAAACCCAACCACAAGCTATCTTTAGCTTGTACCGAGGTATACCACCTCCACTAATTCAATCCCCTGATTGAATCAACAAACACAAATGGAAAATAGAGTTTAGAGTACAAAACAACTCCTTTAAATGAGCAAATATGTAAATAAATAAGCAAGGTAAGAGAAGCCTGATTGAAGATGTTTGAATGTGTGCTTTTCTTCTTTTCCTCTTCTCCTTTGAAAGATTGAATCAGGGCCTTAGCTCAAATTCTTCAGAAACTTGCAGTTGAGAAGATGAGGATTTGGGGCTTTTGCTTTCTCTCTTCAAATGTTGGAAATCTCCTTGATTTGAACTTGAGAAGCTTGTGGATTTCTCTTTGAGCTTTCTGAGAATGATGGATTTGAGCTCTAAGTCTTTCCTCTTGATTTCTCTCTCTTTTTCACAGAGTATTTTTCTTGATTTTTCTTCGTTTCTTTTGTATGTGCTTTCTCTCTTCAAACGAATGATTTTTCCTTTTATATAGATCTCTTAATCCAGGTTTAGGTGGGAAATATAGCCGTTGTGAGATGTATGGATTCTTCTACACACAAAGAAAATAGCCGTTAGAGGTTAGGTGAAAAGAAATCTTACCGTTGAAGTCCATTCTGACAAATAAAAAATCGGTTCCTGACAGGTTGGAGTCGGCTCCAACTTTTCAGGTGTCGGCTCCAAGTCGGGTATTCAAAAATAGTAAAAAAAAGTTGTTGGGGAGTCGGCTCCAAGAAAGGTAAGTGTCGGCTCATCGCTTTTGGGAGTCGGCTCCAGAAATTGTAAGTGTCGGCTCCAGAAAAGTCCATAAAAACACGCTCTCTGTTCTCAGGTTAGAGTCGGCTCTAGAAACTCAGGTGTCGACTCCCGAAATCTCAGGTGTCGGCTCCTGAATTCTAGGTGTCAGCTCCAGAAACTGAAACAGAATGCACTTCTCTGTATCTCAGGTTGGAGTCGGCTCTGAAACCCTGGGTGTCGACTTCAGACTGTGCCAAAATACTAGAAACCTTCTGATACGCCTTGGGGTCGGCTCTTGACTATTTGGGTGTCGACTCCAAGCTCTGAATTTTAAAAAGTTCTTTTAAAACATTGATTCAAAACATGTTTCTTTATTCTTTTTGATTGATCAAACATTTTTAATCCCTGAAACACTTGTTAAATCTATTAGAAACAAAATGAATATACTCATGTCTTTTATTAATCATCAAAATCAATAATTGGGTCAACAATCTCCCCCTTTTTGATGATTATAAAAACATTGAGTATATGCATGATTAAACAATAAGATTTTCAAATAAAATTTCTCAAATATTTTTCGTCACAGGTAAGCTCCCCCTGAATGAGGTAGCTCCCCCTATGATACTCAATTTAACATCTATTCTTCCCTTTTAACAGTATACTTTTAATGTTTGATACCAATTAAACGTTATATCAATTTTAACATCTATTCATCCTTTCAATGCATATATCACAATTACTTCTCCCTATATGCAATTAATTAGATGCCAATTAAACAATTATTTGTTCCAATGCATCTACAAATATGCAATTAAAAGTTTTCCCTTTTATAACTTTCAATGCATATACGACTATCAATTACTTTTCCCCCATTTTTGTAATCAACAAAAATGTTCCAAAGTTTTAAGTGAAATGACAAAGTTGATAGATGCGTCAAAGATTAAATGACATTCATTAAGTATCAAATAAGTTCATTATATCATAATGTCAAACATTACATCATATTGCAAAAAGAAACTTCATTACATCAAAATTTCAAACTAAACTCCATTACATCAGAACTTTAATGAAAAGTAAATCAACATCAAACTAAACTAAACATCATCAAAGAACTTCATTACAATATGATCAAAAATTAGTTCTAAGAAGTCTTTGCAAATCTTCTACTATTTTTCCCATTCCTTCACTTTGAGTTCTTACAAATCCTTTTAGTCTTCTATCAACAAATCTACATGCGGTCATAATTTTGTCCTGAAGCTCAGCATTGCATTTGGAGTAGGTCTCTGAATCTCCACCAATATCTTTAAGCTCTTCAAAAATATTCTTGAGATCATTCTTCAAAGCTTCTGCTGAGGCTCCAAGTGTAGACTCAATTTTATCAATTCTTTCATCCAAAGAATAAAGGGTCTCTCTTAGGTTCATGAATTGACTATCTAGCTCAGATTTCATTTCTTCCTTGTGAGTAGCAAAAATACATCTAAGCTGTTCTAACTGAATATCAGAAAAACCAATAGATGATTGACCAAAAGTAGAAGGAACAGGTGGAGCAGAGGTACATTCTGACTGGGCTCTGGTGAGCTGTGTCTCACAGATGGTCCTGCTTCAGAAGGGCCAAGCACATTAGTCTCAGCAACCCTGTCTCCAGTATGACCTTTTCTCTCCCATTTACCATCCACTTTCACAAATCCCATCCTGTGAACAGTAGCTAAGCTGTAGTAGTCAGTGTGCCTTAGGTTTTTCGATGGCTCATTCTCAGAAATAACTACTCCTTGACTTCTAAATGCCATGGTTAGGATCATTCCGTAAGGCAATGAAGATCTTCTTTTGCCCCGGCCTCAGCCATATACCATATCATCATTCTAGCAAGATTTATTGGCTTACCCGTCAAGATACTATCCATGACTACAATGTCTCGCTCTGAGACATACTCAAAACGGCCAGTCTTGGGAAATAGAATCCTACTACAAATGTTATGCAACAGCCTAAGCTCAAGTGGCAATTGGTTTGCCTTAATCTCTTCAAATTCAGTTACATCCATTCCTAACATCCTTAACAAAGCATCTGATCTCTCACTGTGAATGTTTGCAACAAATCCAGTGACAGAATACTTAACATTTCCTAAAATTTGAAAAGTGAGATGAATTCTCTTCCCTCTTACTGAACTAACAATTCCACCATCTCCTCTAGATAAATTCAGGTAAAATTCTTTAACAAGAGCTGGATAAGTAGGAACATCCAAAGAACAAACCTTATCCCAACCGAGTTCTTTAATCTGTCTACCGATCCCAAAACCTTCGGCTTCAAAGAAATCGAAATCTACTTTCCTACCCATGGTTATGACTCACCCAGCAAGGGTATCTACCTATGGAGAGGAGGGGCTTAGATTATCTGAGGGAGTTGAAGAGGAATCATCGCTTGGAGGAGGTTCACGGATGGGACGTCGTGCCGTACGCTTCCTTATAGCTACGGGAGCATCAAAGACCTATCCCCTATGCTTAGGTGCCATAGGAATCTTAGGGAATGGTTGATTTAAGGAGTATTTGGCTTTGGAAAGTTTGGAGAGGGTTTGGAGAAGATTTAGAGAGGGTTTGGAGAAGATAAAAATTGAGAAGGTGTCGACTCTGCCCTAATATAGTCAATTTGGGTCCACCAGGTGTCGACTCCCGCAAAGTCGGGTGTCGACTCCAAGTCGCTAACACAGTTAGTGCCCGAACTGGAGTTGGCTCCGCTTAAGCGGGTGTCATCTCCAAGGTCAGAGACCGAGAGCGACACAAAAGAGGTGTCAACTCCACTGACAGTTCAGAAAAAAATAGGAGAGTTTCAAGCATATGAAACTTGTCGAAATAAAGTCAATAAGTTTTAAAAAAAAATCTTTGAAATGTGGATAATCAAATTGCTTAAATGACTAGATAAATTGTCCTTAAAATTATGAAAGGAATCTTAAGAAATTGATAGAAATCTAGATAGTCATTCATTAGGGGTTTCAAAGTCATTCCAAAGGATCACAAATCCCTAATTCACCTCTAAGATAACAAAATCTCTCTTCACTCAAAGGTTTTGTAAATATGTCAGCTAATTGTTCTTCAGTACTAACATAATCAAGGCAAATTTTATTGTTAGCCATATGTTCTCTTATAAAATGATATCTAATTTCAATGTGTTTAGTTCTTGAATGTTGGATTGGATTCTTAGTTAAATTGATTGCACTTGTATTATCACATCTAATAGGAGTTTTATCAAGTGTTATGCCATAATCTTCAAATTATCGTTTAATCCAAAGGATTTGAGCACAGCAACTTTCAGCTACAATATATTTTGCTTCAGCAGTAGATAATGCAACCGAATTTTGCTTTTTGCTAAACCATGAGAATAAGTTACTTCCTAAGAATTGACATGCACCACTTGTACTTTTTCTATCTAGTTTACATCCAGCATAATCAGAGTCAGGATATCCAATTAAGTTCAGTGTTGAGTCTCTAGAATACCATAATCCTACATTTTTAGTTCCACTTAGATATCTTAAAATTCTTTTCACAGCAATTAAGTGAGATTCTTTAGGTTCTGATTGAAATCTAGCACATAGACAAACAGCAAACATGATATCTGGTCTACTTGTTGTTAAGTAAAGTAGAGATCCGATCATACCTCTATAATATTTTGATCTACCTTCTTACCATCTTCATCTTTGTCTAATTTGCATGAAGGACTCATAGGTATTCCAAGGGGTTTGATTGATTCCATTCCAAACTTCTTGAGAAGTTCCTTTGTGTACTTTGTTTGGTTGATGAAAATTCCCTCTTTACTTTGCTTGATTTGAAGTCCTAGGAAGAAGTTGAGTTCTCCCATCATGCTCATTTGAATTCACCCTGCATTAATTTAGCAAATTCTTGACACAAGAGATTATTAGTAGCACCAAATAAATATCATCTACATATATTTGTACTACTAATAAGTCTTTGTCTTTCCTTTTCAAAAATAAGGTTTTGTCTACATTTCCTTTAGTAAAATCATTTTCAATTAGAAATTTGCTTAACCTATCATAACAAGCTCTAGGTGCTTGTTTTAAACCATATAGTGCTTTGTGCAATTTAAAAACATGATTTAGAAATTCATGATCTTCAAAACTAGGTGGTTGTTCCACAAATACTTCCTCATTTATAAAACCATTTAAAAATGCACTTTTAACATCCATTTGAAATAAATTTATGTTCATTTAACATGCAAATGCAAGTAGTAATCTAATTGCTTCTAATCTAGCTACAGGTGCAAAAGTTTCATCAAAATTAATTCCTTCTTCTTGATTATATCCTTTTGCAACTAATATAGCTTTATTTCTAATTACTATGCCATTTTCATCCAATTTATTTTAAATACCCATTTAGATCCTATAACTGAATGACCTTTAGGTCTATCAACTAAGGACCATACTGTAGGGACAAATAGTCTCCGAGGCATGCATATTTTAAAAAATTGATAACTATTATCATTGCGGATATTAAAAGATTACATATTAATCTATCTAATATGCATCAAGATCATATCTTTGCCTATATATTCAGGATCGTTTGATCTAAAATATGCATATAAAAATATCAAGATCATATCTTGATCTTCAAGATGACTAGTCACACTATTATCTTGAAGCCTGCCTTAAGATCTAGGGATCAAATCACTTACCTTAAGAACAGTAGGTAAATCCTTATTGCTCTGCAGCCGTTCAATCGTCCGGCCTCTAGTATCATCCACGCGATGCCCCGAATGATCAGATTTCCGAGAGTGCTAGCTCGCGAAAAAATAGCTTTGCTGATCTTGAATCCCCTCACTTGAATCTTCCTCCAAGATTCACCAGGCTTTCGCTAACACCAGAATCACCAGGATTTTCTATTCTAACATTTTAGAATTACAATCCACGACAATTTAGAATTACAATCCACGACAAGTCGTGTATTGTTGTTCTATTTTTTGTTCTGTGTTCTCTTGTGAGGGAATGCCCTCTATTTATAGTCTAGATTTAGCCTTGACATTTAATTCTGACATTTAAGAATCCGTCATTTGGCAAAAGCGAAGAGACGCCGAAGGCGCGACGCTTGGTTTAATTCCGATGTTCGGAGAAAACCAAGGAGTCGCGGCTTTTGGTTTAGTTCCGTCCAAAGAGACGAGGGATAAATCCGACGTTCGGTAAATAAATGTCATGCATTAAATTCTATCTCATGAGATGAGATTTTAGCCATCTCATCATATGAGATCCATATTCGAGAGGTTTGGGTTCTGATCTGAATTTATTTGACTTAACCCACATAGATCATGGTCCAAGCCCAAATCAAATTTGGCTAGTCCTGAATCTATTTAAATTCAAATCAAGTCTAATTTCAAATCAATATTTGAAATTGACTTGTCCTTCTAATAGACTTAAACCAAATTGAATCTTATTCAATTGTACTTAACCCAATTGAGATAATTCAATCAATCAAATTGATTAATTAAATCATATACGATTCTCAATCGTTGATCAGCAAATAGATCATCCTAGGAAACTTCTATGCGTATGACTCTCTAGGTTCAAACCTAAGCCGGTAGCATAGAAACAACTTTCTATACTAATCGATGTGCCCATCTAGCAATGGAACCCGACGTCCGGATAGGTTGAAGAGTTGCCGAGCAAACTCCAAGAACCCTAAGAAATAGTTACCGTATAATTCATCCTCTTGACCACAAATGTTAAGGATGGCTTAAGAGCCTGTCAACTCTAAATAGCAAATCCATAAAGTGATTTCAACTTTAGTGATCATGTGACTTTCACATGAAGTACCTTGGCCAAGGTCTTGCTAAATTGAAACACAAGCATTTCTTCTTTTAATGGGATAGGTCAAATTCCATCTTGATCCACAATTGACTACCACAAGTACTTAACTGCACCCAGTAACCTTTCGTAGCTGGATTAGAAATACAGGTGTTTCGGCACCTAAGTACAATGAGTTGCTTGTAAGCCACTGGTTGTGATCTTCAGGTCTGAAGGATACTTATACTTATATCTTCTCGGATTAACTCTTGACAGCAGAGTATCCGAAAATGAGTCACGTTCGGTGAAATGTACTCCTACAGTTTCACCTGTATGTCATACCAGTGTCTCTATACTCCTTGGTTAAGAGGATAACCAACAAATGTGATATACAACGTCCTATAATTGATAGTACTATGGCCCTGTCATAGTATATCATTTGGTCGCGAACTCTTTTAAGGACCTTCTAAGATAAATCCTCCTTTATCGTGAGGAAGATCCTAAGGGCTTCATTACTTTCAGGAGTATTAAGAAGATGTTCTTGTAATGAATAAACTACCAAATAACTTTTATTAATATATCAATTTATATACAATTTACATCAGCACAATCATCAAATGATTGGCTTTAGGATACAATTCCAAACAAACTCCCACTTAGCCTAAAGCCACTCATTACAGTATCTAATACCCATCTTCAACTTATTTTGTCAAACTCCTTGATGCTGAGTGCTTTAGTAATTGGGTCACCTAGGTTTTCCTTTCCATCAATCTTCTGAAGATTTATGTCACCTCGGTCTACTATCTCTCGAATAAGATGAAACCGGCGCAGTATGTGCTTGGTGCTGATGTGCTCGTGGTTCCTTTGCTTGAGCTATGGCACCAGTGCTGTCACTGTATAACAGGACTGGTTCATCTATGGAAGGTGTCACTCCAAGCTCGGAGATGAACTTTCGTAGCCACACAGCTTCTTTCGCAGCATCTGATGCAGCGATGTATTCTACCTCGCACACCGAATCTGCCACTGTATGTTGCTTGGAACTTTTCTAGCAAACAGCTCCACCGTTTAGGATAAACACGAAACCCAATACACTTTTGCTATCATCATGATCTGATTGAAAACTGGAATCAGTATATCCAACAAGTTTCAAATCAGACTCTCCATAGACTAACCACTGGTCCTTAGTATTTCTGAAATACTTAAGGATTGTCTTAACAACTTGCCAGTGTTTTTCTCCTGGATCAGATTGGTATCTACTCACTACTCCTAGTGAGTATGCCACATCTGGTCTTGTACATGTCATGGTGTACATAATCGATCCTACTGCCGAAGCATATGGAATTCGACTCATACGTTCTCTTTCATTAGGAGTTATCGGACAATCCTTCTTAGAAAGATGAATTCCATGGCCTATCGGAAGATAGCCTTTCTTGGAATTCTCATGCTAAACCTCTTTAGCACTGTGTCAATGTACGTAGATTGGGATAAACCTAGCATCCTCTTAGATCTATCTCTATAGATCTTCATCCCTAGGATGTATGATGCTTCTCCCAGATCTTTCATGGAGAATTGTGATGATAACCATGTCTTTATTCCTTGTAATGCAGGGATATCATTCCCGATTAAGAGAATATCATCCACATATAATACAAGAAATATAATAACAGAATCGTTAGCCCATTTATAAATGCAAGGTTCTTCTTTATTCTTAATAAAGCCATAAGATTTGATCACTTTATCAAATCGTATGTTCCAACTCCTTGATGCTTGCTTAAGTCCATAAATAGACTTCTGTAGCCTGCACACTTTAGACTCGTCTTCAGATATAAAACCTTCAGGCTATATCATATACACCTGTTCTTCTAAATCACCATTTAGAAAAGCGGTTTTAACATCCATCTGCCAAATCTCATAATCGAAGTGTGCTGCTATAGCTAGCATAATCCGAATGGATTTCAGCATTGCCACAGGAGAAAACGTTTCGTCATAGTCAATACCATAACGTTGACGATACCCCTTGGCAACCAGACGTGCTTTATAGGTCTCTACCTTTCCGTCTGTGCCTCTTTTCCTCTTGAAAACCCATTTACACCCTATGGGTTTTATCCCTTCGGGTGGGTCAACTAATGTCCATACATTATTGTCCTTCATGGAATCAAGTTCGGATTTCATGGCATCAAGCCATTTATTAGAGTCAGTCCTTTGCATAGCATCCATATAGGTGATCGGATCCTCGTTGTTCTCATCGAGTTCAACAGGATCATCGTTCTGGACCAAGAAACCCAAGTATCTGTCCGGTTGATGTGGTACTCTACCAGATCGCCTTAATGGTGCATCTAAAATGGGTTTTGAGTTTGATCTAATCAACTCAGATTCTAGGGGTTCACTGGTTTGTGTTGTTCCTTCTACTTGATGAACTTCCTCAAGTTCAACATTAGAGCTATTTGTTCCTTCACTAAGGAACTCCTTTTCAAGAAAAACTGCTCTATTACTAATGAACAACTTTTGTTCTTCAGTATTGTAGAAGTAATATCCTTTTGTTTCTTTCGGATAGCCGATGAAAAAATATTTGTCAGATTTGGGTTCAAGTTTGTCTGATTTTGCACGTTTCACATAAGCCGGACACCCCCAGACTCTCAGATAGGTAATAACCGGTTTATGTCCATACCACATCTCATGTGGAGTTTTAGAAACAGACTTACTTGGAACCTTATTAAGAATATGACAAGCTGATTCTAATGCGTATCCCCAAAATGATATTGGCAAGCTTGCAAAACCCATCATGGACCGAACCATGTCTAACAGAGTTCGATTCCTTCTTTCCGACACACCGTTATGTTGCGGTGTTCCAGGAGGAGTCCATTGGGAGAGAATCCCATTCTCTTTAAATATGTCACAAATTCATTGGAAAGGTATTCGCCTCCTCGATCTGATCGAAGGGTCTTAATACATTTTCCTGTTTGTTTTTCTACTTCTTTATGATATAGTTTGAACATTTCAAACGATTCAGATTTATGTCGCATAAGATAGACATAACCGAACCTAGAAAGGTCGTCTGTAAATGTAATGAAGTAGTAGTATCCACCTTTGGCACAAGTGCTCATTGGTCCACATACATCAGTATGTACTAGACCCAATAGCTCTTTGGCTCTTTCACCTTTTCCAGTAAAAGATGACTTGGTCATTTTACCAAGAAGACATGATTCACAGGTAGTTAATGATTCACAATCATCAACTCGAAGGATGCCCTCCTGAGTTAACCTGTTTAATCTGTTCTTGTTGATATGACCCAGCCGATGGTGCCAAAGATAAATATCTGTGACATCAGTTGTTCTAGGGCGCTTACTTGATTGGTACACTACATTCACAGGCTGTGATAATATATAAATGCCATTAGATAAATGCCCAGTCATTACAGTGACTCCATTCATAATGATATTCAAAGTAACATCCTTTATTGAAATTTCATAATTATTTTTGGCCAGAAGGCCTACAGAAATTACGTTCAATAAGAACGTTGGGCAAAAATGACAATCATTTAGTATAATGACATTTCTATTGAAAACTATTTCAAGAACTCCTAATGCCAGTACTGGAACTAATCTTCCATCGCCGACATTTAGGAATCTTTCATTGTCCTCAAATCTTCTGGTGACCTGTAGTCCCTGCAATGAATTGCAAATGTTAAAAGGACTCCCGGTATCCAATACCCAGGTCTGATTATCATATATAGAAAAATTACAAGGTGTTATCATATAAATACCTTGTTGAGCAACATCTTGCTCCTTTTTCTTCTTTGGCCTGTTTGGATCAAGTGTGGCAATGTAAAGAGGACAGTTCCTCTTCCAGTGCCCTTGCATCTTGCAGTGAAAGCATTCAGCTTGACTTTTATCAACTTTCTTCTTCTGCATCTGACCCCTTATAGATGTCCTAGCATGTTGCACCCTTTATTATTCTTTTTCTTCTTCCCTTTCCCAAAGGGTTTACGCCCTACCTTAGATCCTTCAACCACATTAACCAAACCCTTAGAGAGCTGGTTATCCTTCTCAAAGTTCTGTAACAACCCCAACAAACCGTGGTAGTTGACTGCAGGCTTTGTCATTCGAAAATGAGTAAGGAAAGGTCGGAAGGATGGAGGCAAGGAATTCAGGATCGCATCTTTTCCCAACTGCTCATGTAAGGGAAAGCCGAGCTTGCTTAGGAGTTCTATCTTCTCGATCATGTACAATACATGATCAGTGACAGGAGATCCATCTCTCATTCGAGCATTGAAAATAGCACAACTAGTCTTGTGCCTTTCAACATCGTCGGGTGTGCCGAAAGATTCATTCAACGCTTGAATGATTTCTTCTGGCTGAGCATTCTCGAACCGGCGACCGAATTCATCGTTCATTGCTGCTAACATGATACAACGCACGCTAGTTCTATCATTGAGCCACTTCTGATAAGTGTCTCTCTCAGAACTTTGGGTGTTTGCATCAGGTATCTTTGGTGCAGGATTATTCAGAATATATAGAATCCTCTCATGCTCAAGGACGATCTTAAGTTTTCTGAACCAGCTATTGAAATTGGAACCATTCAATTTGTCACTATCCAATAGGGACCTTAATGATAAATTAGTGGCCATGTTCTGCATAAGGAAAAACTAAAGTTTATTAGTATATAAATTGATTCAGTCTAAAGACTTGGACTTTAGTCTAAAGATTCTCCCACTATTTTGTTCAAATTGGCAGCCTCTACACCCCAATTCGAAGAATTATTCTTAATTCTTTAGCGGGCACTAAGATCTACATAAACTACATACAGGCCCAAGTGAAGCTTGGCTAACCCATATGCATCTAAGAGTAGGTTCAAAACCAATTGTTTCCCCAAACAATTCTTAGTGTTCAGTTTTGCCCCATGTACCTCTTCAGCAGGCATGAAGTGCCTCCACTGAAAGTTCTGGTTAGGTCCAACCATTAAATGATATAATCAGTGTAACCTATCAATAGACAACCAAGCCCGAGTGAAGCTCGGCTCACCTGACTGTTTATTTAATAGTTACGCTGACTTATCATATAATGAATGATAATTCCGATGGTTGACAAGCACCAGGCATGGAGTGCCTCCAATGATTATCAAGACATCGGACTCATTATCACCCACCTTAATGGGAGGCTATGATCTAGTTATCATATAACTATTTCATTTTAAGGACCTAATAATTTTAGAGGATTTTAATAATATGAAGATAAATTGACTAATCAAGTTCTCCCACTGAATCTATGAAATCGGTAGAATGAAACAAGATTAAGTCAGGTTAAGTGGCACCTAAATCAGTCATACTGATATCCTTACAGGCATGGGTCAACCCGAATCAGGTAAATGATCTGAATCATAAATGGTTCACCACAATGACCAGGTGAGAGAGATCGATGGGAGGGATATGCCATTAACTCGTTAAAGACGCATCAATACGAGTAGCTCCCAATTAAAAACCATTCGATCGTTGATCCTAGAGCAACTTGCCATCCCACCTTGACATCATATGGTTAACCAATTCTGATTTGACCATCTAATAGATTCATGCTCAACCACGGAGCCTAATCTACTTCCATTTGGTTTAATCAAAGAGAAGGACTTGATCAACTACAACTATTGTTTGATTTAGAGCATTCTTAACCTAATCTAATTAGATTTGAACAAATACTCTTTTAGTCCAGTTGATTTAAACCTTAGAGTCTAACCCTTTATGGACCCGATTTAGCTAACCCAAATGATTATATTTCATGTTAACATGTCATATATTTCAATCAAGCATAATGTTACTACTCATAATTCCTATATTTAGATCATATCTAAAAAAAAAATTATGAAACTAATTTGACATTCAAATAAAACTCTCATAAATATTTGTATGTTTTATAACATAGACATCATGCCATCATATATCATATCTATGTTTTTATACTAAACATGCAAATATTATGGTTTTATACAACATCAATATGTATCAAATATAAAATATCTTTTGAGAGTGTGTGTAATCTATGTTTTGATGCCAAAGCACAATTTAAATTTTCTTTAAACAAAGCATCAACGATAAAACAATCGCACGGCAATATGTCACAGAATACCTCATTGAATGGGTAATTCGGATTTTCAATCCACCTGTGACCATATGGCCTTGTGATAAGTTTTAGCCATAATTACACAATTAATGAGAATATTAATTTACATGCAATAAATTAGATCATTAACGAAACCATGGCTCTGATACCATTTGTAGGGAGAAATAGTCTCCGAGGCATGCATATTTTTAAAAATTGATAACTATTATCATTGCGGAAATTAAAAGATTACATATTAATCTATCTAATATGCATCAAGATCATATCTTTGCCTATATATTCAGGGTCGTTTGATCTAAAATATGCATATAAAAACATCAAGATCATATCTTGATCTTCAAGATGACTAGTCACACTATTATCTTGAAGCCTGCCTTAAGATCTAGGGATCAAATCACTTACCTTAAGAACAGTAGGTAAATCCTTATTGCTCTGCAGCCGTTCAATCGTCCGGCCTCTAGTATCGTCCACGCGAAGCCCCGAATGATCAGATTTCCGGGAGTGCTAGCTCGCGGAAAAATAGCTTTGCTGATCTTGAATCCTCTCACTTGAATCTTCCTCCAAGATCCACCAGGCTTCCGCTAACACCAGAATCACCAGGATTTTCTATTCTAACATTTTAGAATTACAATCCACGACAATTTAGAATTACAATCCACGACAAATCGTGTATTGTTGTTCTATTTTTTGTTCTGTGTTCTCTGGTGAGGGAATGCCCTCTATTTATAGTCTAGATTTAGCCTTGACATTTAATTCTGACATTTAAGAATCCATCGTTTGGCAAAAGCGAAGAGACGCCGAAGGCGCGGCGCTTGGTTTAATTCCGATGTTCGGAGAAAACCAAGGAGTCGCGGCGTTTGGTTTAGTTCCGTCGTTCGGAGAAAACCAAAGAGACGAGGGATAAATCCGACGTTCGGTAAATAAATGTCATGCATTAAATTCTATCTCATGAGATGAGATTTTAGCCATCTCATCATATGAGATCCATATTCGAGAGGTTTGGGTTCTGATCTGAATTTATTTGACTTAACCCACATAGATCATGGTCCAAGCCCAAATCAAATTTGGCTAGTCCTGAATCTATTTAAATTCAAATCAAGTCTAATTTCAAATCAATATTTGAAATTGACTTGTCCTTCTAATAGACTTAAACCAAATTGAATCTTATTCAATTGTACTTAACCCAATTGAGATAATTCAATCAATCAAATTGATTAATTAAATCATATACGATTCTCAATCGTTGATCAGCAAATAGATCATCCTAGGAAACTTCTATGCGTGTGACTCTCTAGGTTCGAACCTAAGCCGGTAGCATAGAAACAACTTTCTATACTAATCGATGTGCCCATCTAGCAATGGAACCCGACGTCCGGATAGGTCGAAGAGTTGCCGAGCAAACTCCAAGAACCCTAAGAAACAGTTACCGTATAATTCATCCTCTTGACCACAAATGCTAAGGATGGCTTAAGAGCCTGTCAACTCTAAATAGCAAATCCATAAAGTGATTTCAACTTTAGTGATCATGTGACTTTCACATGAAGTGCCTTGGCCAAGGTCTTGCTAAATTGAAACACAAGCATTTCTCCTTTTAATGGGATAGGTCAAATTCCATCTTGATCCACAACTGACTACCACAAGTACTTGACTGCACCCAGTAACCTTTCGTAGCTGGATTAGAAATCCAGGTGGTCCGCACCTAAGTACAATGAGTTGCTTGTAAGCCACTGGTTGTGATCTTCAGGTCTGAAGGATACTTATACCTATATCTTCTCGGATTAACTCTTGACAGCAGAGTATCCGGAAATGAGTCACGTTCGGTGAAATGTACTCCTACACTTTCACCTGTATGTCATACCAGTGTCTCTACACTCCTTGGTTAAGAGGATAACCAACAAATATGATATACAACGTCCTATAATTGATAGTACTATGGCCCTGTCATAGTATATCATTTGGTCGCGAACTCTTTTAAGGACCTTCTAAGATAAATCCTCCTTTATCGTGAGGAAGATCCTAAGGGCTTCATTACTTTCAGGAGTATTAAGAAGATGTTCTTGTAATGAATAAACTGCCAAATAACTTTTATTAATATATCAATTTATATACAATTTACATCAGCACAATCATCAAATGATTAGCTTTAGGATACAATTCCCAACACATACATTATTCCTAGTAAATTGATTTAATTCTTCTTGCATAGCTAGCATCCAATTACTATCTTTTTCAGCTTCTTCAACAGTTTTAGGTTCAATTTGAGATACAAATGCAGGATGATTATTGATATTCCTCATAGATGACCTAGTTCTTACTCCTTGAGATGGATCATCAATAATCAATTCCTTTGGATGACCATAGGCATATCTCCAATCTCTAGGAAGATCTACTTCATTATGATTAGTATCAATATCATCAATCCTAGGTGAATCATCATCTTTAGCTTCTTGTTCATGATCTGAAGATACATCTATATTTAATTTTTCAATATCCCTTTCTAGTATATTTGTATCTTCCTCATCGTCAATATTCTCTAAACTTGATGCTAAAGACTCATCAAAAGCTACATGAATAGATTCTTCTACAATTAAGGATTTCTTATTGAATACTCTATAGGCTTTGCTAGTTGTTGAATATCCTAAGAATATACCTTCATCTGATTTTGCATCAAATTTTTTAAGATTATCTTTTCCATTATTATGAATAAAACATTTACAGCCAAATACATGAAAATAACCTATCTTTGGTTTTCTATTATTCCATAATTTATAAGGTGTTTTCTTAAGGATTGACCTAATTAGGGCTCTATTAAGAATGCAACATGTCGTGTTTATAGCTTTCGTCCAGAAGTACTTTGGGAGTTAGCTTTCACATAGCATGGTACGGGCCATATCTTCTAAAGTCCTATTTTTTCTTTCTACAAATCCATTTTGTTGTGGTGTCCTAGGTGCAGAAAAATTATGATGAATGCCATGTTCAGTGTAGAAATTTTCAAATAAGTGATTTTCAAATTCTGTGACATGATCACTTCTAAGAGACACTATGGTGTTGTTTTTCTCATTAGTGACTTTCTTGAAAAATTTTAGAAATATTAAGAAAGTCTCATCCTTATGAGTCAGAAACAATACCCAAGTGTATATAGAATAATCATCTACTATCACAAGATCATATTTCTTTCCTCCTAGACTAGTGGTTCTAGTAGGTCCAAAAAGGTCCATATGAAGTAGCTCTAATGGCCTAGAAGTGGAAACTACATTTTTTGATTTGAAAGAGTTTCTAGTTTGTTTGCCTAATTGACATGCATCACAAATTTTGTTATTTTCAAAATCTAGCTTTGGAAGATCTTTAACTAAATCCATTTTAATTAATTTTGAAATTAGGTGTATACTTGCATGACCTAATCTACGATGCCATAACCATCCAATCTCATTTTCATTAGCATTGTTAGCTACTGAGCAATGATTACTAGTAGACAAATTGTCTAAATCAATTAAGTATACATTGCCATTTCTATTACCAATAAATACAATGCTATTGTCAATGGGATTAGAAACAGTGTAGATAGAAGCTTCAAATGAAACTTTGAAACCTTTATCACACAGTTGGCTAATACTAATTAAATTATGCTTTAAGCCATCTACATATAAAACATTTTCTATAAAAGTAAAGGGAGTTATCTGAATTTTACCAAATCTCATGATTTGGCCTTTACCATTGTCTCCAAATGTGACAACTCCTCTTTTATCTTCAAGGGTGATGAATTGCTCCTTGTCACCCGTCATGTGCCTTGAGCAGCCGCTATCAAGATACCACTTTTGTTTTGATCTTTTGGCCGCAAGACACTCCTGTAAAGTAATCAAACTTTCTGTTTAGGTACCCAAGCTTTCTTGGGTCCTTCATGGTTAGTAGCAACAAAGATTGTTCCTTTCGGAACCCATATTTTTTTTCCTTTAATACTTAAATTCTTATTAAGTTTTCTAAAATTGCATTCATAGGCTTTATGTCATTTCTTATTACAACAATAACATGAAAAATCATTCTTATCCTGTTCTTTTCTAAAGAAGTTTTTAACATACTTTTGTTTCTTATTAGGTCTATAACCTAATCCAGCCTTATCAAATACAGCTCTTTGATTACTCAATAGCAAATTAAGTTTTTCAGAGCTATATGTAAATTTATCAACTATATTTCTATATTTATCAACTTCTCTCTTTAAATTAACATTTTCATTAGAAATTAACTCTTTATCTTTTAGCAAATTTTCATTTTTAGATTTTAGTTTTTCAACTTCATGAGTTAGTTTATCCTTCTCTTTGGCAAGATTTAAATTATCATTTTTTAAAGATTTGTTCTTCTTTTTCAAAAATTTAAAATCACTAACTAATTCATTAAATGCATCATATAATTCTTCAAAAGTAAAATCATCACAAGGTGTTTCAGAACTTACCTCATTGTCATCGTTTGCCATAAAGCAAATGTTTGCAACTTCCTTTTGTTCCTCCTCGGATGAGGATTCATCACTTTCACTCCATGTTGCAACATATGCCTTTTTCTTCTTCTTGTGCCCCTTTTTCAGTTGAGGACAATCATATCTAAAGTGTCCCAGTTTCTTACATTCATAACATATGAGGGGGTCTTTCTTTTTTTCTTTGTCCTTGTCCTTCTCTTTTTCTCTTTCTTCTTCCATTTTTGTTTCATATCTTTTCTTATGGAAGGGTCTCCTTCTTTGCATAAATTTCTTAAATTTTCTAGTAAGGAGAGCTGTCTCATCATCTTCCTCACTGCTGCTTATCTCCTTTTCTGCAGCTTTAAGGGCAATTATTTTCTTCTTTTTGACTTTCTCCTCCTGATGTTGCTTCATGGTCAGTTCATGGGTCATCAATGATCCAAGTAGCTCCTTCAAAGGTAAGGTGTTGAGGTCCTTGGCTTCTTGGATTGCAGTTACCTTTGCTTCCCATGTCCTTGAAAGAGACCTAAAAATTTTACAAACCAATTCAGAGTTAGTGTAGGTCTTGCCAAGACTTTTTAGACCATTTACAATATCAGTAAATCTAGTGTACATACATGTGATGGTTTCATTTTGTTCAATGCTAAACAATTCATACTTGTGCACTAGAATATTAATTTTAGATTCTTTAACTTGATTAGTACCCTCATGGGTAACTTCTAATCTATCACAAATTTCTTTTGCGGAAATACATGTAGAAGTTCTATTGAACTCATTAGCATCTAAAGCACAATATAAAACATTCATGGCTTTTGCATTAAGCTGAGTCATTTTTCTATCGTTCTCATTCCAATCCCTTTCGGGTTTAGGAACTATTGAACCATCTATCAAGTGTGTGGGTATGCTTGGTCCATTAGTGATTACACTCTAAAGTTCATAATCTAAAGCTTGAATAAAAATTTTCATTCTTGCTTTCCAATAAGAATAATTCGAACCATTAAACAAAGGAGGTCTATTAGTAGAATAACCTTCAGCAAATGAAGATCCAGCTTGAGCTGCCATTTGGATCTTTAGCTCTTGATCATGTGATCAAATAAACAATGAGCACTAGCTCTGATACCAATTGTTGGCCCAGATGGTAACCCAAGATGGGGGATGAATTGGGTTCTTAAGAATTTAACCTTTTGAAACTATGTGCTTTGAATTAAAAGAAATTAAGTGCAAGATAAATGCTAAGCATAAATAAAGAGATAGAGTGAGAGAGTCAAAACACGACAAACACAAGATTTTATAGTGATTCGATGTATCCAACACCTACATCCACTCCCAAGTATCACTTGGGTCCACACTATAATCTACTTGATTACAGCCGAGTTGTTTTACAAGCACACAACTCAAAACTTATTGTTTCCCCCCGGGATTACAACGAACCCAGCTGGTTTTTCGAGCTCACCAGCACAAAACCCAACCAAAGCTATCTTTAGCTTGTACCGAGGTATACCACCTCCACTAATTCAATCCCCTGATTGAATCACAAACACAAATGGAAAATAGAGTTTAGAGTACAAAACAACTCCTTTAAATGAGCAAATATGTAAATAAATAAGCAAGGTAAGAGAAGCCTGATTGAAGATGTTTGAATGTGTGCTTTTCTTCTTTTCCTCTTCTCCTTTGAAAGATTGAATCAGGGCCTCAGCTCAGATTCTTCAGAAACTTACAGTTGAGAAGATGAGGATTTGGGGCTTTTACTTTCTCTCTTCAAATGTTGGAAATATCCTTGATTTGAACTTGAGAAGCTTGTGGATTTCTCTTTGAGCTTTCTGAGGATGATGGATTTGAGCTCTAAGTCTTTCCTCTTGATTTCTCTCTCTTTTTCACAGAGTATTTTTCTTGATTTTTCTTTTCTTTTGTATGTGCTTTCTCTCTTCAAACGAACAATTTTTCCCTTTATATAGATCTCTTAATCCAGGTTTAGGTGGAAAATATAGCCATTGTGAGATGTATGGATTCTTCTACACACAAAGAAAATAGTTGTTAGAGGTTAGGTGAAAAGAAATCTTACCGTTGAAGTCCATTCTGACAGATAAAAAATCTGTTCCTAATAGGTTGGAGTTGGCTCCAACTTTTCAGGTGTCGGCTCCAAGTCGGGTGTTCAAAAATAGTAAATAAAAAGTTGTTGGGGAGTCGGCTCCGAGAAAGATAAGTGTCGACTCGTCGCTTTTGGGAGTCGGCTCCGAAAACTGTAAGTGTCAGCTCCAGAAAAGTCCATAAAAATACGCTCTCTGTTCTTAGGTTAGAGTCGGCTCTAGAAACTCAGGTGTCAGCTCCCGAAATCTCATATGTCGGCTCTCGAATTCTAGGTGTCGGCTCTATAAACTGAAACAGAATGCACTTCTCTGTATCTCAGGTTGGAGTCGGCTCCGAAACCCTGAGTGTCGACTCCAGACCGTGCCAAAATACCAGAAACCTTCTGATACACCTTGGGGTCGGCTCCTGACTATTTGGGTGTCGACTCCAAGCTCTGAACTTTGAAAAGTTCTTTTAAAACATTGATTCAAAAGATGTTTCTTTATTCTTTTTGATTGATCAAACATTTTTAATCCCTGAAACACTTGTTAAATCTATTAGAAATAAAATGAATATACTCATGTCTTTTATTAATCATCAAAATCAATAATTGGGTCAACATCCATCTTCCTTAATTGGTTACAAATCATACACTAACTCCCAATTTTTCGATATGAGACTATTGGAAGGGGCATTACAACAAGTGTTATGAAAGGTCTCCTTATACCCGTAAACAAGAAGACTAGCTTGGAGGGCTAGTGTGTAAGGTCTTCTTGTACCCGTAAATAAGAAGACTAGCTTGGAGGGCTAGTGTGTAAGGCTTGCTTGTGCCCGTAAATAAGTTTGCTAGCCAGGTTGGCTAGTGGTGATAGTGAAATTCCCAAGGGGTTCTTGGGAAGTGGATGTAGGTGCAGGGTTGGCACCGAACCACTATAAATTTTGTTGTATTTGTTTGTGATATATTCTGTTATTGCTTGCATATTATCTTCACTGCACTACATTTGCTTTAACTGTAAAAAATATTTAAGTGCACATACTTGCTAGTTAGTCTATTAATTTTTGAGAAACTCAATTCACCCCCCTCTTGGGTTGCTATATCTGGGCAACAATTAGTAAAGGAATACATACATACATATTATACATGTACATACATATTTTTTCAATTTTATGCTATTTAAATTTAAATTAAAATGTAAGTAAAAATAAATAAAATAAATGTATTGAATAAAAAATTAAATCATAAAAAGAATTTAATTGATTTAAAGTTAGTGGTTAGAAAAGATGAATATTTTCTTAAAAAATTACAATTCAATAATACAAATTTTGTTAAAAAAGAAATTCAAATAAAATAAAGCTAAAGGTTGTAGTCATTAGTGACATAAAATGAAGGGTAAAATATAAAAATATTATTTAATATTATATAATGTGTATATATATTTATAATATTATAATGATGGGTTCATCTGTCTTTTAAGTTGAAAATGAATTAGTTACACATAGAATATGTCAAAGACCAATGCTTCAGGCCCTATGATATTGTGGAAAGTGATAAAGAGGAATGAATGCATTTTTGATAATGCCGAGGAAAGAATTGTATGCAAGAGTATTAGGGAAGGATCTTAAGTTCATGCTAGTTACATGGAGTATATATTGGGGTAGATAATGCTCAAGAAAGAATTGTGTGCAGGGTGGTAGAGTGAAAGGGGTAGCAGCCGAAGCATCAAATCCAATAAATGGTGGAGATCAAAGTAAAGGTTTTTAATATAATTTTCAATGCCTTGCCTTTATTCCTTAAAAGGATTTGAATTTTGAAGGTGTTTTAACTGATGTTTGTTGGAAACTTTTGAGTTTTGACGTTTGTTGATGCCCTAGTTTTATTTTAAGCTAAGCCAATGGAGACAAGTTTCAAGAACTTTTCAGATATGTTGGCTTAAAGGTTCCTCCTTTTATTTAGGTCTTATAAATTTTGTTATATTTATAAGGAATTAATTGTAATGTGCAAGTTTTTCTGTTAATGATTAATAAAATTTTACAATATTTTTTTTTGATTTTTTAACAAATTATTATTTTCTCGGCCTATAATTTTTGTTTGAGCGATGCTTGATTAAAAACCTTGCTAAACGATGAAACATGAAAATGGGTACACCCAGTGACTTTTTTTTTTGTGGTACAAAACGGGCGATCACACTAGCCTAGTGCGAGTTAGCCCAGAAAGATCTGAATACAAAATTTGCTGTAAAAAAGAAGGGCAGGGATCGCTCGGCTTCCAGATCCACGAACCAACATGCTGGGCCACAAAAGACGCTACCCAGTCCGCCGCCGAATTGGCTTCTCGATAATTGTGGCGAATCTAAGCACAGTCGACCTCATTAAGGATAGATCGAATGTCCATAAGCATCGGATTAGCAGGGCCAGAATGGTAATTCTCCTTCTACAGCCAGAAAATAACCGACATGGAATCACCCTCAATGAATAACCTTTGAGCCTGAAGAGTCCTAACGGCATAAGAAATGCCCGCCCAGGCCGCATAAAGCTCTGACATCATGACGGAGGAGTTAATAGTACCAAAACCACCCGCTCCCAGAAGCTCACCCTGTGGGCCACGGATGACGAATCCAGAACCAGCAGCTCTGCCACGGACACTACCATCAAAATTGATTTTGACGAACCCTGGAGGAGGGGGATCCCAGGAGATGAACACCGAATGCCGGTTCGCTGCCGAAGCAGCAGGGGATCCCCAGAGGCCAGAGACGTCAGAACCAACCCGGGCACAGTCCGTGACCAAAGATCTGATTTTCCTCACAATCCTGAGGGAAGACATAGGATCATCCGTGAAAAGAATCTGGTTTCTCGATAACCAGATATGATAAGACATGGCAACCCAATGACTACACCTCTGCAGAGAAGCTCTACAAATATCCAGGAAGAAAGAAGAGCGAGGTGAACCCAGATCGTCCATCCTGATAGAATAACCCACCATATGCCAGATCTGTCTCGCCTTGGGGCAGGTAAAGATAGCATGCTCAGAGGATTCCTCCTCCACCCTACATAAAGGACAGCACGACTGGATCGACAGATCCCTCCGAGAGAGAAGACAGGTAGGAAGACAACCCACAGGAGCTTCCAAATAAATAGCTGCACTCTGGGGAGAGTGGGAAGCTTTCAAATCCAAGCAGCATCCATCGAACGCTGGGAACCCGGCCTGAAAATCATCATCAAATCCTTGATAGGAGCCCTAGAGAGACAGGATCTCTGCTAAAGCCTGGAGTCAGATGAGCGACCAGGGATAAGGGGCATCAAGAGAATACGTCTAGAAAGCTTCAGCCCAAAGAAATGGGTCACTGAGGGGATATGCCAGGCAGAGGGATCAGAAGAAATCAAATCCTTAACCCGAAGGTTGTAAGGGATGTCAATACTGATAAAAGAGGGCCATCGAGAGAGAGGAAGCTCAAAAAACCAAATGTTCCGAATAACATCGATTGATGATCCATCACCAATCATCCACGTAACATTACCCCTGATAGACTGTCCAAACCTACAAACTTCCTTCCAAAAAGAGGAGCAACCTCGAGGAGGCCTGATATATGAATCCGGCATCCAGGCACCGTACCTAGCACGCATCAGGGTACTCCAAAGGCAATGCGGCTCCAGAAGGAATCTAGAAGCATGTCTGGCAAGAAGGGCATCCCTTCTAACAATCAGAGACTGGATCCCATGCCCGCCATCTTGGATAGGCATGCAGACCGTATCCCAGGATAATAGATGAGTACCATGACCTTCTTGCATAGAAGCCCACAGAAAATCACGGAAACATCTCTCAATCCTCTTAAGACAAGTAATAGGAATAACAGAATTAGACAGAAGGTACAGGGGAATAGAGGAGAGAACCGAGCGGATAATGATAATTCTGGCCATCATAGAAAGGCCAGTAACCTGCCACCCCTCCAAACGCTGATGAACCCTCCTCTCAAGCTCATAGTAGTCAGAGCAACGGGGACGTCTCCCAGTGATAGGAATCCCCAAATACATAAATCTGTCAGCTTGAGTAGAAATACCCGACAAAGAAATAATGGCTTCCCTGATAGATCTAGGAGTTTTTGGGCTAAAACATATAGTGGACTTTAGAAAATTAACCTTCTGGCCCGAAGCCTGACAATATCGCTGAATAATAGAATAGAAAGATGACGCATTATCAATAGAAGCCTGGCCCAGGAGAATGCAGTCGTCCGCAAACAGGAGATGGGAAACCGTAGGGCCCTCCACACCAGCCATAAATGGGGCAATCCTCTAATCTAGCTGAGCCTGATGGAAAGTACGAGACAGATCATCCACAGCTAGAATAAACAACAAAGGGGATAAAGGGCATCCCTGTCGAATCCCCATAGTAGAGTGAAAAAAACCTGATCAGACTCCCATTAATAATTATAGAAAAAGACGGCGTCTGTATGCAAGCCATAATCCACTCAATGAACAAGCCATCGAACCCAAACTCCGTAAGAGAGCGGTGCAAAAAGGCCCAACTCAGTCTGTCATAGGCTCTCTCCATATCAAGTTTAACAGCCATAAGACATCTCCTGACCGGAGCTCTCTATAGTTCAAACATAAATTCCTGGGCGATGAGAATATTATCTGAAATAGAACGCCCTCTAATAAATGCCCCTTGTTCAGCTGAAATGAGGCGAGGAATCACCAGAGAAAGACGACGAGCTAAAAGCCGAGCACATACCTTATAAAGAGTAGTGCAAAGACTAATGGGCCGAAAATGCTGAGGAAGGAAGGCATCAGGATGCTTGGGCACCAAAGAAATAAAGGTCTGATTCCATTCCTCAGGAATGTGTTTAGCTAGGAAAACAGACTGAATGGCCAAGACCACCTCCTGTCCCACAATGTCCCAATAATGACGATAAAAGAAAGGCGGAAACCCATCAGGCCCAGGGGCCTTATCCGGGCCAAGATCCCAAAGGGCCGCCCTAATCTCATCCACAGTAATAGTTCTGACAAGCATACTGTTATCCAAGGAAGAGCTTTCACAGAATCTAAAATTGAAATTACCGGGCCCCCCTCACCAGAGGAATCAGCCCATCTAGACTGGAAAAAATGAAGAAGCAGCTCCCTTATAGATTGGGTATCCTCCTGAGTATTCCCCTCATCATCAACTAATCTCCGGATCCTATTGGCAGCACGCCGCTTCAAAGTAGCCTGATGAAAGAATCTGGTATTACGATCACCATCACGGATCCACTGAGCCCTGGATCTCTGCCACCAATAAACCTCCTGCTGTTGTAGAAGAGAGTGATGCTGAGCAAGCTTATCCCGGAGAGAATTGAGGTCCGAGGCCTACAGAAATCCATCCTGATCTTCCTTAGCCTGTAAGGCACAAATGTCACTTTCAACCAGTTCAATTTGTATGACCAAATCCCCCAGCTCCACTCTACTCCATCTGGATAATCTATGCCTGGCCATCTTAAGATGACGAGATAATCGATAAACAGCATTGCCCCTGACAGAGAGATGCCAGATGTGATAAATGATAGCACGAGCAGCTGAATGAACAATCCAAAACTGCTCAAATCTGAACTGCTTACGCTGATGCTGATCAACCTCCGTGGAGATCAAAATAGGACAGTGATCAGAAGAAATTCTAGAAAGGTGAGTGACGGTAACCGCAGGGAACAAATGAAGCCACTGAGCTGTAGCCATAGCTCTATCCAGCCTCTCCCAAACACGAGCAGAACCCTGACGATTATTACACCAGGTAAATTGGGGTCCAGAGTACCCCAAATCCAGCAACCCAGCAGAAGCAATGAAAGATCTGAATTCATTTATGTCAGCTGAGCCAGTAACCCATCTACCCCCTCGTTTCTCATTAGCCTCTGTAATGCAGTTGAAATCCCCAGCAATAACAGAAGGAATTCCTTGATCAAGAAGGGAACTAAGTTTAGACTAAAGAATCCTTCTCTCCCGATAGTCAGTACTGGCGTAGACTGCCGATAGGAGCCAAAGGTCGGAAGCACCTTCGGAGACAATCATACTTATCTGCTGACTTTAGTTTTTGACACAAGAGACAATTAAAAACATTTTTTCTCCTTACCTAAGTTGGCTAGTCGGTAATCCTTGCCATAAAACTCCTCAGAAGTTTTAAGGTGGTTGAGATCTACTATTCTCTATGGTAACGCTGCACTTGGATCATGCCCTTAGTTATATATAGTTTCATGGTTAATAAATTTATGATTTCTATAGGATAGATCTCTCAAAATTCTTTTTTCAGTACATAGCTTGTTCTCTTATTATGATCACTACTCATTTTTATGGTAAACTCGTTCATTTGGTTGATACTAAATATAATTGTTGGTACATAATGCAGAGACTGAAATGCAAAAAACCTGTCTATTCTTTACAAAACATTAATTTATAAATAAATAAAACTATTTTAGCCTGCGAAAATGAAGATGAAATGGATCAGTATTGTGAAAGAATGTGTGCATTATATATTTTTATCATTCTTTTCAAAAACAAAATTCTAACCTTAAAAGTTCAATCTCACCGTACAATATCTTATGCTCTTTTACAATATTTTTATATCATTAAAGTTTTTGTTATTTACGATATCACAACAAAATATCATAAATTTTATACTTGTAAAATTTTTATTATAGTTCATAAAATTCAAGCTCGAGCTTGATGCTGTTGCAAATAAAAAATGGATGTGCTGACTTCAAATTCTTTCTAAAGTTTTTGATGAAGCCCGATCACCTTGAGTTGATATCCTTGAGCGTCAATAGATGCACCGTCAATTCACTGGAGAAACTTTGCCTTGGCACGAAGATCTGCAAGAAGTCCCGAGGGTTGGATATTTCGACGGAGACTCTCCGATGCTCAAGTCAGTGATCAGTGCCGCAGTCATGAGCTTGGTGAAGCTCCATATAAGAAAAAGTTAGCAAGGAAGAGATAGGAATCTCCAAGTGTTTGTCTCAGCGTTCATACCTTAGTCTGGGATCCCTCTTACCCTTTTTATGATACTTTGAGTTTGTGTGGCTTGCTTGATAAGATTGAAATCCCATGATGAGCTATGACTTTTGCAGATAGAATGTCAGAACTAGTAGGATTGAGTTTCCCTCCTAGTGTTGGTACTTTATGGCAGGCGATCACCTTTCGAGGCTTATTTGGTCAGAGTCTTTAAATCTTCTTGATGACTTTTTGGGCCTCATTGGTTTGGAGATTTGTAGCTTCATGATGGATTATGACCTTTGGGGCTTCATCTGATCAGGGTCATTAATAATGTATGATGGATTATGACTTTTGGGGCCTCATCTGGTCAGAGTCATTAATGTTGTCAGATGGATCATGACTTTTGGGGCTTATGCTGGAACTAATGGTTCCTATCTTTTTGGACTGATATGGATCAAGGATGATTAGTGGGTTCGGCTTTGTCCAAGGTAAAGGATTGCTTGGAAAGTCGAGATGACAAAACCGTAGCCGCTCCAGACCCAGGACCAATAAGAAAACTTTCATAGATAGGGGCCGTCTAGGAGCCGCTTCGGGGCCGCTTAGGGACCGCTTCTACTGGAGCCGCCTAGGAGCCGCTTTGGGGCCACCTAGGGGCCGCTTTGGGGCCGTCTAAGGACCATTTCTGCTGGGGCCGCCTAGGAGGCGCTTCGGGGCCGCCTAGGGACCGCTTCTACTAGGACTGCCTGTGAGCCACTTTGGGGTCGCCTAGGGACCGCTTCTGCTGGGGCTGCATAGGAGCCGTTTTGGGGCCGCCTAGGGACCACTTCTGTTGGAGCTGCCTCGGAGGCGGTTTAGGGCCGTTGACTTTTCAAATAACTCCCGCCGTCAGATAATTTTGGCCATCAACTTACATATGGCTTTTACCAATCACATCATATGCCCCCTCGCTCTTGAGTTTTGATGCTCACATGCGTAGCACTTGCCAAGATAAAGGAGCACCAAACCTTTCACTTCGTTGGATCCTACACGCCATAAATTAGCGGAGGCGGGCTCGTGCTCTTAGAGGAGTAAAGATTCTTTGAAGTTTTCTCATCATTTAAGGAATGGCATTGGAAACAATATAACTCGCGGGCGGATTGAGAGAAAAGAAAGGAAAAAAAAGCGCCTCATGACCAACAATAAAAGGTAAGGTGTCATTATTGGATTTTTCTTGCCCACGTCCCATCATTGGGCATGGAACGTGCCCCTCCAGTAGCTCATGGACAGCTGGATGGTAACTTTGCCTCTGAGCCTCCATGTGGCATTATAGTGGGCGGGACCTTCAAAATTTATGTATAAAGACTATCTCGTCCGTCCCTTCGAGCTTCTTATGCCTCCATTACTTTCTCTGCATTGTCTTCACCTCCTGAACACCGAGTTTTTGCTTCCATTTTTGATTCAAGGTCAGTTCCTTTTGCCCTTTTGTTCTTTTCTTCCTCATGGATTCTCGCTCCGCTAGGAAGGGTAAGAGACCTTTGGTCGAACCCTTCAGGGAGGAAATTCTCCAGGCACGACGCTGGCTCCCGATGGTATTTTCATCCGCAATCACTCAGTGATCACCATCCCAACATCGACTAGGACCTCCCCCTTACCACCTAGGGCTTTCTCTCCGGCACCTAGGGTTTCTCCTTCACCTTCTAGAGCATCACCTCCAGCTGCTAGGGCTTTGCCCCCACCCTCTAGGGCATCATCTTCACCCTCTCGCTCGATATCTCCTTCGATTACCCTCTCCAAATCTATAGGTCTGGAGGAAATAACCTCCACCATGAAAGAGCAGGACATAGAGAATCTCAGGGTCAAATACAAAATACCCGATAGTGTTTGTCTATCTGCGCCTTGGCATGGTGATAAGGTAACATGTGGTTGGTCTGATGGGATCACCCTGTACGAGGAATTCCTTAAGAGTGAGCTTCGTCTCCCCTTCCATCCTTTTTTCTCAACCTCTTAGCTACAATCTCGTCCCGGCGCAGTTAACTCCGAACTTTATTCGGATTATCTGTGCCTTTCTAGTGCTCTGCCACTTCCATAGCGCTCCCACCCGAGTCTCCCTATTTCGGGCTCTATATAAATTTTGAAACCCTAATAAAAATGGATGGTGGAGCTTTGTCTCTAGTCCCAAAATAGTCCTCAAACTTGATTTTCCCTCCAAGGTTAAGGAATGGAAGTTTCGATTCTTCTATGTCCATGTGGAGGGGATGAAAACTACCTGGCACTATCCCAACACCAGTCCCAATAAGAACTCAGTTGTAGAGGAGAGTGACCGAGAGCTTTTTGACACCTTGATGTCTTCCATCATTCCCTCCTGTAAGGAGTTATTATCGAAGGAGAACCTTCATGAGCTAGTACCATGCCAGCGTCACCATCACCAGTGCCTAGTGAGCATTATATTTCTTAGTTCTTTGCTGCAGCAGTTTTTTTTTTAAATCATCTCTACCCCCTTATGCAGCAATGAGGTTTTTTCCTGACTTTTTCATGGTAGGCTTCAAGAAAAGAAAGAAGGCTGCCGGTGATACGATTAGGACAGCGCCTAAAAAGCCCCGTTGAGAAGAATAGGGTGGGCCAACTTGGCCTTCTATGGTTCCACCCGCAACCCCCGAGGCCGCCCTAGTGGAAAAGTTAAGAAGGAGAGATCCCCCTGCCAAAGCACCATTGGCAGGGGCTCCTCATGTTGGGGTTGAGGCGATGCCGCCGAGGAAAGTGTTGACCTCATATTGATTTTGATGATCACAAAATAATTAAGCATGATACTAATGATTTTATGGTTAAGTTAAACAAATTTCAGGTGAATCATCAAGATAATGTTACTCCAAACTGGATTACTCTACATACCAAAAGAAAGGTATTACAAAGATTTTTTCCAAGCCGTTCACTCATCCAAGCAAGCTACCTAAGAAGCTAACCACTTTATCCTGGATGCCTTGTCTAGCCGTGTGGATGATGGAAAGAGCTAACTCATTTGCTAGCTACTTTATTTCACCTTTATGGCTGATTTCTTCTTGACCGTGGAGTCTTGTTAGCTAGCTAACTAGCTTTAGTTACTTAGCTAGCTTGGGCATCTTCTCCTTTCGTTCCATGGCCGCACGACTTCAAGAGCTAGCTACTGGAAATTAATTCCAGCCAACCACTCTTCAAATCTTAAATGCTCTCTCTCTCTCTTTAATTATATTTCCATTTTCATGGTTACTGACTTTTTTCTTTTGTGTTTGATAGAGATCTTTCTTTACCAAAGGATTAAATGCAATCAATGTTTAGGAAACAAACTCAAACGGTTATATTTCTTCCCGTTTTTATTTCCTCTTATTACCAATGTATCTAACAGACATATTTTTGTTTGGTTTAAATAGATGTGATCAGAGGAACACAATGACGAATTTTGACGAATCGAAAAAAGAAAAAAAAGAAAGAAATTAAAAAGAAAGTGTTCATTGCATATTTTTCAGAGTGTTGGAAAGCAAGTTCTTGTGCATTGAAGTTGACAAATCTCAATCCTTGCTCAAGTCGTCCAGATCCGGTGAAGCATTCAAAGTTTTCAGCTACCTCGAAGATCCACATTTTTTGTTGCAGATTTGCTTCAAATTTCTAAAGTATTCTTTGAATATTTGCTCAAGTTAGGAGCTATTTGTTATCTATTCTGAAATTCTTTGTAATAGGGTTAGAGATAACCCTAAGATTATTGTTTGGCTTTCTTGTGCCGTTAAACAAGAGGACTAGCCGGGTAAGGCTAGTGGTTTGGCTTCCTTGTACCGTTAAACAAGAGGACTAGCCGGGAAGGCTAGGGGCTTGGCTTCCTTATGCCGTGAAACAAGAGGACTAGCCGGGAAGGCTAGGGGTTTGGCTGCCTTGTGCTGTAAAACAAGATTATGATTTATGAATATTTATTGGAAAGCACGTATGAAAATTTTTATTCAAGCACTTGATTATGATTTATGGAGTATCATAGTCAATGGATCTCACATACCCACTATTAAATCTAATGGTATTGATATTCCCAAATCGGAAACGGAATGGGATGTGCATGATAAGAAGATGGCTCAGCTGAATGCTAAAGCCATGAATGTATTATATTGTTCTTTAGATGCCAATGAAAATAATCATATTTCTACATGCATATCTGCTAAGGAAATTTGGAATAGACTTGAAGTTACCTATGAGGGTACCAATCAAGTTAAAGAATCTAGAATAAATATGCTTGTACATGAATATGAATTGTTTAAAATGGAATCATATGAAAGCATTGGTGATATGTTTACAAGATTCACTAACATTATTAATGGGCTGAAAAGTCTTGAAAAATCTTATACTAATGGTGATCTTGTTAGAAAAGTTTTGAGATCCTTGCCTAGGTCTTGGGAGGCCAAAGTTACTGCAATTCAAGAAGCCAAGGACTTCAACACACTATCTCTTAAAGAATTAGTTGGTTCATTGATGACTCATGAACTTCAGCAGCAACAACATTTTGATGAAGAACAATCCAAAAACAAGAGAATATTGGGACTAAAGAGTACAACCCTAAATGATGAGAATGAGAGCACCTCAAGTGAAAGTGATGAGGAAAATGATCTAGCTCTCATTACAAGGAAATTTGAGAAATTCATGAGAAAGAAATTTGAAGGAAGAAAGAGAGCATTAATGAAAGGAGAGCCAAGCAATGAAAAAGAATATGAAGTAATTTGTTATGAATACAACAAACCGGGACACTACAAGCCAGATTGTCCATATCTGAAGAAAGGTCTTAAAAATTTAAAAAGAAGGCTATGATAGCTACATGGAGCGATAGTGATGCATCAAGCTCTAAAGAAGAAGAGAAGAATGAAAAAGCAAATCTTTGTCTTATGGCGAACAATGAAGAGGTAAACCCCAACTTGTTAGATGATTTTACATTTGATAAATTGCATGGTGCATTTTATGAATTAATTGATGATTTCGCAAATCTCAGTTCAAAAAATAAAGATTTGAAAAATCAAGTTCAAAATCTTACTTTAGAAAAGGATAAACTATTAGAAGAAAATGAAGTTTTATTACAAGAAAACATGAATTTGAAAAATGAAGTAGATATATTGAAACCTATTGTAGATAAGTTTATTTTGAGCTCTACTAAACTTAACATGATTCTTGAAAATCAAAGAGCTATTTTTAACAAAGCTGGCCTAGGATACAATCCTTTAAAAAGACAAAAGTTCTTGAAAAATATTTATATGCATGCTAATAATTCTACTGAAGTTACATGTTTCAAGTGTGGTAAACCTAGACACAAAGCATATATGTCACACACACAATGTTAGAAGGATATGGGTTCCAAAAGGAACCATTTTAGCTAACCCTAAAGGACCCAAGAAAGTTTGGATATCTAGAAGCAAAACTTGATATTATGGATGCACGTGTGTCTTGCAACCCGTGGAGCAAAAAGAAAATGATACTTGGATAGCGGGTGCTTAAGACACTTGATGGATGATGAATCTTAATTCATCACTTTGAATGCAATTGATGGAGGAGTGGTTACCTTTGAAAGTAATGACCAAGGTAACATTATTGGCATTGATAAAATTGATATCACTCCCTCTACTTTTGTTAATAATATCTTGATTTTAAATGGATTGAATCATAACTTGTCTAGCATTAGTCAATTTTATGAAAAGGTTTTAAAATTATTTGTTAAATCATCTCTTTGCATAATTACAAATCTTGTTGATGACTGCATGAAAGCCATTAGTCATAGGCATAGTAATGTTTATATTGTTAATGACCAGATTATTGAATGTCTAGTTGTCATGAATGCTAAAATTGATAAATCTAGTTATGGCATCATAGACTTGCTTATGTCAGCATGGATTTGCTTTCTAAATTATTCAAAAATAATTTGGTTAAATATTTGCCAAAATTGAATTCCGAAAAAGATAAGATTTGTGATACATGCAAATTTTTGAAAAAAAAATTAACAAGAATTTCTTTTAAGTCTAAAAATATGATTTCGACTTCTAATCTTTTAGAACTTTTGCATATGGATTCATGATTATTGATGATTTTCTTGATTTATATAAGTTTTATTCTTAGTTAGCAAAAATGAAGCATCTTCAGTTTTTCTAAAACTCCTTAGAAGAATTTCAAATGAAAAAGGTTTTCCTATTTTATCTATTAGAAGTGATCATAGAAAGGAATTTGAAAATCAACACTTTGAAAAATCTTGTAATGAACATAGGACCTTATGTTCATATTATGTTTGATGAATCTAATGATCTTCCATTAAGGAAGATAAAGGTTTTAATTGATACAGATGAAATTAAAGTCAAGTCAAGAAGCTCACCTTGCATTCAATGATACAAGCGATACATGAAGAAGAAATTCAACATGATGAACCACAAGGTAATGCTGAATTTGAAAGCTAATGAAGGTATGTCTATAATCATCCTAAAGAGCTAATATTAAGTGATCCATCTCATGATATTAGGATTAGATCATCATTTAGAAATACATGTATTAATTTTGCATTTGTTTTTCATATAGAGCCTAAATGACATGCATGATAAATTAAATGAGAATTTAGAAACAAATTGAATGAGCATGATAATTTCATTAGAAATAAAGCAAGATTGTTAGCTATAAAATATAATCAAGAGGAAGATATTGATTTTGATGAAACATATGTTCCTATTGCTAGGTTAAAGATTATTGGATTACTTCTTGCATTTGCTTGCTTTATGAATGTTAAATTATATTGAATGGATGTTAAGAGCACTTTCCTTAATGAATATATTGCTGAATAAGTATTTGTTGGTCAACCACCCGATTTCAAAAATCTTTTCTCCAAACCATGTATTCAATTGAACAAAGCTTTATATGGTTTGAGACAAGTACCCTGGGCATGGTTTGATAGGCTTATTAAGTTCTTGATTAGCAATAAATTTATTAATGAAAATATTGATGCAACATTATGAATTAAAAGATAGAATGATGATATATTGATAGTACAAATTTATGAAGATGGCATTATATTCGGTGCTACTAATAATTTCTTGTTATAAGATTTTACTAAGTTCATGCAGAGGGAGTTCGAGATGAGCATAATGGGTAAAATCAATTATCAGACTTCAAATCAAGCAATCAAAGAAGAGGATCTTCATAAGCCAATCCTTGTACATTAAAATTTTTGAAGAAGTTTGGCGTGAAGAAATCTAAAGTATCAGTACATTTGTCGAGTGATATGGGTTGCAGGCCCATGATCGACAACTAGTGGTATCAGCTTGATCTATTTACTCCTTGCTTGATATGATTTTATTGTAAGACTTGGACTATTAAATGCCTACTTTATTAGTGGTATCATTTCTTGATTATATCTTATAATAAATTGCCTATGCATGAAATGAAAAGGATTTGATAAAGGTGATGCATATTTTATTATAATATCTTGTTTGCATATCACCTATGTAAGAAATCTTATTTTATCATATGAAATGTGAAATTGAATTGTAGTGATTGTTATAGAATGCCTATGTATTTTTCATATATACATTGAGATTAGCACGATACATTTATAAAATGTTTTGATTATATGACATTAGTATCATTTCTTGCATAAAACTTTTATTACATATAGACCAAATTTGAAATATTAAGAGAGAGAAGAATGTAAGCATATTTGAACTCAAATATTTGATGTGGTATCTGTTAATATTGTATGTCAACACATTTTTAAATTAGTAAGGGGAAGAAGAAACTTACTTGAATATTTGGATACTTTGATGCATTAAGCACTATGATGTATTAAATATCAAATATCTTACTGTTATAAGTGCTTTGATGTATGAATATGGTATCAACTCTTATATGTGGCAATGATTTGAATGCATATCAAACTATGAAACTGCCACCTTGCTCCCATAATTTTTTTTTAAAAAAAGGTGATATTTTGATCCCACATTCAAAGTTTTTTTTTTTAAATTGGTATCAATTGAGTTATGAAAAATAATTGTTGTTAAATGATTAATATTTTTGTATCTTATTGTTACTATTGAAGATTAGAATTTTTCTTTATAATATAAACTTTGTTGTGAACTTAATATATTTGGACCTTGACGTATTTTGAACCTTGATATATGTTATTTTTATGATTTGAGATTATAAACCTTGATGAACTTTGATGTATCTTTGTTGTATGGTTGAAATTATATCTTGTATGATCAAGCCATAAACTTAATAGTTTGTATTATGTACTTATGCTTTTTAATGCATTATGAATGCTTAATGTCTTTTCCTTGATGAATGCTTAATTGTGCATATTCTTTCATCTCTTTTGATTAATGATAAAAAGAGGGAGAGAATAGCATACACTTCATTTACATTTATGGGAGAGATTAGCATACATTATATTCATGGAACATTCATGGAAGAGAATAGCATGTAAAGAGAAAAGTATATACATTAAAAGGGAAGAGAATTTTATATATTTTCTTTTGTATGCTTAATGGTTTTATCATCATCAAAAAGGGGGAGATTGTTGACCTCATATTGATTTTGATGATCACAAAATAATTAAGGATGATACTAATGATTTTATGGTTAAGTTAAACAAATTTCAGGTGAATCATCAAGATAATGTTACTCCAAATTGGATTACTCTACATACCAAAAGAAAGGTATTACAAAGATTTTTTCCAAGCCATTCACTCATCCAAGCAAGCTACCTAAGAAGCTAACCACTTTATCCTGGATGCCTTGTCTAGCTGTGTGGATGATGGAAAGAGCTAACTCATTTGCTAGCTACTTTATTTCACCTTTATGGTTGATTTCTTCTTGACCGTGGAGTCTTGTTAGCTAGCTAACTAGCTTTAGTTACTTAGCTAGCTTGGGCATCTTCTCCTTTCGTTCCATGGCTGCACGACTTCAGGAGCTAGCTGCTGAAAATTAATTCCAGCCAACCACTCTTCAAATCTTAAATGATCTCTCTCTTTAATTATATTTCCGTTTTCATGGTTACTGACTTTTTTCTTTTGGTGTTGACAGAGATCTTTCTTTGCCAAAGGATTAAATGTAATCAATGTTTAGGGAAACAAACTCAAACGGTTATATTTCTTCCCGTTTTTATTTCCTCTTATTACCAATGTATCTAACGAACATATTTTTGTTTGGTTTAAATAGATATGATCATAGGAACACAATGATGAATTTTGACGAATCAGAAAAAGAAAAAGAGAAGAAAGAAATCAAAAAGAAAGTGTTCATTGCATATTTTTCGGAGTGTTGGAAAGCAAGTTCTTGTGCATTGAAGTTGACAAATCTCAATCCTTGCTCAAGTCGTCCAGATCCGGTGAAGCATTCAAAGTTTTCAGCTACCTCGGAGATCCATATTTTTTGCTGCAGATTTGCTTCAAATTTGTAGAGTATTCTTTGAATATTTGCTCAAGTTAGGAGCTATTTGTTATCTATTCTGAAATTCTTTATAATAGGGTTAGAGATAACCCTAAGATTGTTGTTTGGCTTCCTTGTGCCGTTAAACAAGAGGACTAGCCAGGTAAGGCTAGTGGATTGGCTTCCTTGTGCCGTTAAACAAGAGGACTAGCCGGGAAGACTAGGGGCTTGGCTTCTTTATGCCGTGAAACAAGAGGACTAGCCGGGAAGGCTAGAGGTTTGGCTGCCTTGTGCCGTGAAACAAGAGGACTAGCTGGGAAGGCTAGGGGTTGTAATCGTTGTGATACGATCAGTGAAATTCCCAAAGGATTTTTGGGGAGTGGACGTAGGAGCTGCGTTTGGCACCGAACCACTATAAACCCTCTTGTGTTTGTGATTGCTTATTGTGTTTGATTTTGTTTTATGCACTCCACTATACCGCTGCGAACTAATTTTTAACTAGTGATTAAGCACATATATGTGCTAGTAATTAATTTTAAGAAACCCAATTCATCCTCCTCTTGGGCTGCTACACTTGGGCAACAGAAAGGACCCTCGACCATCGCCGAGACCAAAGATGAAGTTGCACCAGAGGTGAGGGCTGCAATGCCTTCGTTACGGAAAGCTGGAGATGATGCTTCCTTGACCACCCAATCGATGCCAGAGGAAGCGAGGATGCCTCCTGACAATGTTTTACTCAGCCGGTCATCCAAGGTTATGACAATGCATCGAGGTCGTCTAGCAGAGCACCTCCTAAGTCGCTCAACTCTTCCCAACTTTCAAACTGAGCTCTACCGCCAACCAATCGAGAGGTCTCTTGACACTCTTTTCACCATCGCTCTCCACGTAAGTGTGTTGACTCTGCTTTCTTGGTTGGATGTAGTCTATATTCTAATCCATCAGTTTACGCAGATATCCAACAGTCTCTTCGTCCTTTAGGATGCTTGTACCGGAAGCTCCAACAGTTGTGGGTGCACTCAGGATGAGCTGGCTGCCCTAAAGACTCGGGTTGATGACCTGACTAAGGAACTGACCGAGGTCAGGACCCGGGAGGTGATGGTGGCCGACGAACTCCAAGCCACCCAGGAGGAAAACCGCTCTTCCAAGGCCCAGGCTAAAAGAAGGGATAGAGTCACTGAGGCCAAATTGGCAAAAGCCATGTCAAGGCTTGGGCCGATGGAGGAGAAGTTGGAAGACACTCTCCTGAAGGTGGACCAAGCCGAAAATAGGGTCAACACGGCCGAATCCGAAGCCCGGGCCACCATAGAGAAGCTGGCCTACGCTGAGAAGAAAGTTTGGAAGGTCATGGAGAACTGATCGCCATCGAGGCTCATGCTATGGAGAAGGTGGCAGCCACCGAATTCCAGGCCTTAACGAAGGTCGCTACCGCTGAATTCCAAGCTTGGGAGGCCGTTGAACTTTATAAAGGCTCTACGGACTTTGCTGCCGAGTTTAGTGAGGCGGCCCTCGATGCCTATGCCCAGGGCTTTGAAAAGTATAAGGAGAAAATCTCCTGGATCTATAAAGTGAGTGGACTTGAAGACATTCGGCTCGAAGATGAAGATGAAGATCCGGAGGGTGGCGGTGATGAGGATGGGCCAGGACTCGTTGAGCCTTAGATTTAGTTTCTTTTTTCTGCTTTCAATATTTTGTAATTCGCTAATGTCGATCTTTTTGTATGACAACGAGGTTATTGAAATGAAAGATTCATTAATAGAAAAAATATTTCATCCGAATTTAACAAACTTATCCTTTTGTAATGCTTTGGTCTTTTGAGTGCCCATGTCTTAGCTTTAGCCTTCAGATTCAACAAGATATACTTCCGTCTCCATGAGCATACTTAAAGAGCCGATGATTTGACATGTGGGCTTCATAGGAACGTTTGGGTTTGTATTGACCTCTTAGGCTTTTGCTAGGATGTTTTCCGAATGCTGATGCCGGTCCTTGCCATGGGCCCAAAGGGTTTTTAGGTCCTTTTGAAAACTACTATGGGGGTTTCTCACGCTGACCCAGGAGTTTGACTCGTAACCACCGAGACCATAGGACTTGAACCACCATTGAGGTTTCTCGCGCCAGCCCGGAGGTTTCTATGATCATGGGACCATCGAGGTTCTTTTGAAAACTACTACGGGGGTTTCTCACACTAGCCCGAGAGTTTGACACAGAACTGCCGAGACCATAGGACTTGAACTACCATAGGGGTTTCTCGCGCCGGCCCGGGGGTGTCTATGATCACAAGACCATCGAGGTCCTTTTGAAAACTACCATAGAGGTTTCTTGCACTGGCTCAGGAGTTTGACTCGGGACCGCCGAGACCATAGGACTTGAACCACCACGGGGGTTTCTCGCGCCAGCCCGGGGGTGTCTATGATCGCGGGACCATCGAGGTCCTTTTGAAAACTACCACGGGGGTTTCTCACACTAGCCCGAGAGTTTGACATAGGACCGCCGAGACCATAGGACTTGAACCACCATAGGGGTTTCTCGCGCCGGCCTGGGGGTGTCTATGATCACAGGACCATCGAGGTCCTTTTGAAAACTACCATGGAGGTTTCTTGCACCGGCCCAGGAGTTTGACTCGGGACCGCCGAGACCATAGGACTTGAACCACCATGGGGGTTTCTCGCGTCGGCCCGGGGGTGTCTATGATTGCGGGACTGCCGAGGTCCTTTTGAAAACTACCATGGCGGTTTCTTGTGCTGGCCCAGGAGTTTGACTCATGGCCGCTGAGACCATAGGACTTGAACCACCATGGGGATTTCTCATGCCAACCTGGGGGTATCTATGATCGCGGGACCGCTGAGGTCCTTTTGAAAACAACCATGGGGGTTTCTCGCGTTGACTCGGGAGTTTGACTCAGGACCGCCGAGACCATAAGACTTGAACCACCATGGGAGTTTCTTGCTCCAGCCCGGGGTGTCTATGATCATGGGATCGCTGAGGTCCTTTTGAAAACTACTTCGGGGGTTTCTTGCGCCGGTCCGGGAGTTTGACTCAGGGCCGCCGAGACCATAGGACTTGAACCACCATGGGGATTTCTTGCACCGGCCTGGGGGTGTCTATGATTGTGGCACCATCGAGGTCCTTTTGAAAACTACTACAGGAGTTTCTCACACCGGCCTGGAGGTGTCTATGATCGTGGGATTACCAAGGTCCTTTAAAAAGTTTTAATTTGAATAGAAAAATGAAATTGGAAACTCTCTTTTTATAATCATTGGCCAAATACACTCACTATTGGTAATGTCGGTGAAGATTATTCGCATTCCAAGTACGTCGAATTGGCCGTCCATCTAGCTCCTTGAGTCTATAAGCTCCTTGGTGAAGTGCCCTCGTGACTCGATAAGGCCCCTCCCAATTCGGAGATAGCTTGCCTCCTTCAGTTGGTTTAGATATCTCAGCTCTCCTGAGGACTAGATCTCCAGGATGGAATGTCTTGAAGCATACTCGGGCATTATAATATTTTGCCGCTCATTGACGGAATATGGCCATTTTGAGCCACGCTTGGTCTCAGATCTCATCAATGAAGTTGAGGTTAGCCCTTAATTGATCAAATTATCTTCTCCTTTATACGATTCCACTCAGGGACTGGGAAGACCAATCTCCACCAGAATGACTGCTTCAGATCTGAAGACAAGGCTAAAAGGAGTCTCTTCCGTGGGAACTCTAGGAGTCGTATGATATGCCCATAATACATTTGAGAGTTCCTCCATCTATCTGCCTTTAAACTCATCCAATCGAGTTCTAAGATCTCAAAGGATGGTCCGATTCATGACTTCTGCCACCCCATTAGTCTGCGGATGTTCAATAGAAGTGAATCGGTGACATACACCCAGTTCGGTACAGAAGGCCTTGAATGCAATATTATCGAACTGGCAACCGTTGTCGATGATAATGGTATGGGATAGGCCAAATTGGCAGATAATAGATTTTCAGAGAAATGCCTTCACCTTGCTCATGGTGATCTTGGCTAGTGCCTCGACCTCAGCCCATTTGGTGAAATAGTCAATGGCAACAAGCAAAAATATTCGCTATCCTGAAGCCGGGGGGAACAGTCTTAGAATGTCCATTCCCCATTGAGCAAAGGGCCACAGAGTGGAGAGCGGACTTAGTTAAGAAGCTGGCTACCACTGAATACTTGAATATCGCTGGCAACTATCACACTTTTAGACTAGTTCAGCAACGTCTTTTCGCATAGTGAGCCAGTAGTATCCCTGGCGAAGGGCTTTATGCACCAGGGATCTACCCCCCAGATGATTCCCACATATGCCTTCATGAATCTTCCTAAGGATATAATTAGCATCTGTCGGGCCAACATATTTGAGAAGGGGATAAGAGAAGAACTTTCTGTACAACTGCCCATTCAGCAATACAAACTTGGAAGATCTCCACTTAAGTAGCCTGGCCTCTACGGGGTCAGCGGGGAGAGTATCATCAGTAAGGTAATGAATGTAGGCATCCATCCAGTTGGTTCTGGCATAATTGGTAGGATCTCCTCCGCTGCATCGATACCTGGAGTTTCTAGTTGTTCGACATATATTTTTCCCAAATTATCGTTCTTGAGGTGGCTAGCCATGACTAGGTGTCGGCTCTAGCATTCTCGTCTCTAGGAATCTAGCTAATAGTGAAGTAGGCCAATGAAGAGATCAGCGACTTAACCTTATTTAGATATTGAGATATAATGGGGTCTCGAGCTTCATACTCTCCGGTAATATGTCCGAAAATGAGCCGAGAGTTGATAAAGGCCCTGAGACACTTTACTCCGAGCTCTTGGGAAAGCTTGATTTTGGCTAACAAGGCCTCATATTTGGCTTGATTATTTGTAGCTTTGAAAAGGAATCGGAGGGCGTACTCCACTATGACACCCTCCGAATTCGCAAGAATAAGACCAGCTTTACTTTCTTGAGAATTAGAGGCGCCATCAACATGGAGGATCCAGGCTTTCACCGTATCCTCCCTAGTGTTTGCACATTTCATAGGGAAATCTTTGGATTGCTCTTCTATCCAGGTATACTATACTAGGAAATCTGTCAATACCTGGGACTTCAAGTAGATCGGGACTGAAATGAAAGATTGAATTCTCCTAATTTGATGACCCATTTAGCCAAGCGATCAGAGGTATCAGGACGAGCCAATACAGCTTTAAGAGGTTGGTCCATGAGCACTACGATCAGATGGGCTTGGAAATATGGTCTAAGACGCTGAGCAGAAATGATTAGAGCAAAAATGAGTACCTAATTTCCGCATCATGAAGCACCTTGCTAGTATAATAAGCAGGCCTCTGCGCTCCATCAGGGTCGAGTCGCACCAAGACAGAACTAACTGCCTTTGAAGAGGCAGCAAGATAGAGGAAGAGCTTCTCTCCTTCCTTAGGCTTCGACAATAATGGCGGTGTAGATAAAAATTCTTTTAGCTCCTCGAAGGATGTCTGACAGCTCTCCGTCCACTCAAAACCATCAATCTTGTGCAGAGCTTTGAAGAAGGGCAAGCATCTCTCGGCCGATTTAGATAGGAATCAGCTTAGACCGGCCACTCTTCCAGTGAGCCATTGCACTTCCTTTTTATTGACTGGTTGTCTCATGTTAAGAATGGCTTGAATCTTCTCCGGATTGGCCTCAATCCCCTGCTAGGTCACTAGGAAGCCCATGAATTTCTTGGCGGTGATATCGAATGCACACTTACGAGGGTTGAGCTTCATCTGATGACACAGGAGGTTGTTAAATGTTTTTTCTAAATTGGCGATATGGTTAGCGACGTAGGTGCTCTTAGTTAGCATATCATCCACATACACCTCCATGTTACGCCCAATATGGTCTTTAAAGATCTTATTCATCAATCTCTGGTAAGTGGCCCCTGCATTCTTCAACCCAAAGGGCATTATCTTATAGCAGTAGATGCCTTCTTTAGTGATGAAAGAGGTATTATCGTCATCCACTGGATCCATCCTTATTTGATTATACCCTGAGAAGGCATCCATAAAACTGAGGAGTTCATGGTCAGATGTGGAATCCACTAGTTGGTTGATCCAAGGCAAAGGAAAGCTGTCTTTGGGACATGCTTTATTGAGATCAGTAAAGTCGATCCAGATTTGCCAGTTTTTGCTCACCTTTTAGACCATGATTACATTGGCAAGCTAAACCGGGTATTGCGCCTCCCATATGTGGCCAGCAGCAAGTAGCTTGTTGACTTCCTCATTTATGGCCCTCTGCCGCTCAAGGGCGAAACTTCTCTTCTTCTAGCGGATAGGCCGGTAATTCGAATCAACATTGAGCTTGTGAGTAATTACCTATGGAGGGATGTCAGGCATGTTTGATGTTGACCATGCGAAGATGTCTGAGTTGGCTCATAAGAAAGTAAGGAGCTCATTCTTCATCTCCAGAGGAAGGAGCTCACCGATTTGCACAGTCTTCACCGGATCATCTCCTAGCGGATAGGATAGTAGGCGCTCAGCTAACTCTTCTCTTCTTTCAGACTCCCTAGGGTCAAGCAGCATCGAAATTGGTGAGGTCACCATTTTCTGAGGGCTGAGAGCCATATGGTAACATAATTGCACAGGATTTTGCTCCCCGCGCATCTCGCTGATCCCTCCACTGGTAGGGAACCTCACGAGTAGGCGCCTGGTAGATATCACCATGTCTAAGAGGTTTAGACCAGGCCGGCCACTAGAAAGCTCATTAGGACCATGCTTTGACACGGCGGTGATCCTGCCGTGACTGGCAAGGTGATTTCACCCTCAACCTTTAATGAGTCTTTCGTGAAGCCAACTAGAGGTATGGTCACCGATTGCAGGGAGTCGGGAGATAAATCCATCCGAACAAAAGCATCATAAGTAAGTATGTCTGCTGAACTCCTACTATCTATAAGTATTCTTTTTACAGGATGCTTAGCGATCATCATGAAGACGATTACACTGTCATCATTCAAGTTGCCCCTCCCCGTTAACTCCCCTTCAGAGAAAGGGGATTACATTTCTATCCCCTTAGCTCCCCTTGGTCTCTTTGAAGACGAAGCTGTTCCCCATGAAAGCATGTCCATCGTCTGTTCTGTTAGAGTGTTATCAATGTTGGCCTGAACAGGTGGGGGCCCCATTAGAGCTAGGATGACCGGAGGTCCTCCCTTATGGACAAACTTTCCAAGATAGCTCCTCTAGATGAGCTCTTCAATGGCATGCTTCATGTTATGGTATTCTTCAGTATCATGGCCGTAATCTCTATGGAAGCGGAAACAGCGACTCCTATCGTGAGTGGCATTGGTCCTCAATGGGGGAGGGCGCTGGAGATAGGGCTCACTTTCGATCTCCATAAGAATATAAGACCTAGGGGCGAGGAGAGATGTGAAATCTTCTCCTTTAGGGGCTAAGTTCCAGCACCGGTTATCTAGCCGGCGCGGGGCTCAGACTTCTTAAGAGAAGGTCTGCCGGGTTCTTCACGAACCGGTTTCTTGCTAGCTCCCCTCTCAGCATTCCTCCAAGTGAAGTCAGCTTCATCGACACGAATATATTTATGTGCACGATTCAAAAGCTCGGCATAAGAACCGAAGGGCTTCTTGTCTAATGAATAAGTGAAGCAAGAGGGGCGGAGTCCTCGCTTCAAGCCCAAGGTGGCCACAACATCATCAAGGCGATATACCTCGAGGGCTGCTATCTTAAACCGGGCTATGAAGTCTTTTAGTAGCTATTCTTCCTTCTATTGAACGAAGAATAGACTGTCCGCCACCTGAGGGATCTTTCGACAGGCATCAAATTGTGCTAAGAAGGCTTTCTCCAACTGTCAGAAGGAGTCGATGCTATGCGAAAGTAAACGAGAATACCAGACGTGTGCAGCTTTCTGAAGAGTAGCCGAAAAGGTGATATATAGGAGGGCATCAGTTGCCCTCTGATGATCCATAGTACTATCATAAGGATCCAACTGGGAAAGACGAAACCTGTGAGATATAGGTTCTTCCATAATCCAATTAGTGAGAGGGGACGAGTATCATAGTCCACCCCTGGTTGGTTATTGAGCTTCTGGCTGAGTTCCTCCAAACGTTGGTCTTGCTGCTCCAAGCATCCTCCATCATGCCATTAAGGTCCTCGCTCGTTGATTCAGACGATGAGGAGGGAGAATGATGATGCTGATGGTGGTATGTACCTCTAGGCTCCTTTCCCCGTCGTCGTTTGAAAGAGGGGCTATCAGAGCAATGGATGGGAGACGATGACCTCTTGGAGGCTTCTCGATGGTGGTGCCTGGACTGAACTTGACTATGGCCACACTCCTCCGAAGAGGGTCTTCTATAAGTAGATTATTGACTAGCTAGTATAGCGGTTGCGGGTGGTGCAGGAAGTTCAGATTGCTGTTGAGCAGCCGCTTCTTGCAGCTCACAAACTACCCCAATAAGAGCTTGGACTTGTTGAGTGAGGTTGGCTAGTTACTCTCGCGGGGCAGCTGAAATTGGCGGTGATGAAGGAGTAGGAAAGTCGGCCTCGGACTGCACGACATAGTGCGGATGCCCCCCAGCGAAACAGGAAGAAACCTCTTGAGCATGTGTTACTCCCATCATTGCTTAGGAGAAGGAAAACTTATAACTCAAGGTCACAAAGTAATCTTTGCCTCAGTGTCATGTCACCCCCCTTCCTAGCGCGCCAATCTGATGAAGCCCGATTACCTTGAGCTAACATCCTTGAGCGTCAATGGATGCACTGTCAGTTCACTGGAGAAACTTCGCCTTGGCACCAAGATCTGCAAGAAGTCCTGAGGGCCAGATATTCCAGCGGGAACTCTCCGATGCTCAAGTCAGTGATCAGTGCCATAGTCGTGAGCTTGGTGAAGCTCCAGATAAGAAAAAGTTAGCAAGGAAGATGATAGGAATCTCCAAATGTTTGTCTCAGTGTTTATACCTTGGCTGGGATCCCTCTTACCCTTTGTATTGATACTTTGAGTCCATGTGGCTTGCTTGATAAGATTGGAATCTCATGATAAGCTATGACTTTTGCAAATAGAATGTCAGAACCAGTGGGATTGAGTTTCCCCCTAGTGATTGGTACTTCATGGCAGACGATCATCTTTCGAGGCTTATTTGATCAGAGTCATTAAATCTTCTTGATGACTTTTTGGGCCTCATTGGTTTGGAGATTTGTAGCTTCATGATGGATTATGACCTTTGGGGCTTCATCTGATCAGGGCCATTAATGTTGTCTAATGATTATGACTTTTCGGGCCTCATCTGGTTAGTCATTAATGTTGTCTAACGGGTCATGACTTTTGGGGCTTATGCTAGAAATGAGGTTCCTATCTTTTTGGACTGATATGGATTAAGGATGATTAGTGGGTCCGGCTTTGTCCAAGGCAGAGGCTTGCTTGGAAAGTCAAGATGAGCCTTGAAGATAAGACAAAACCGTAGCCACTTCGGACCCAAGGCCAATGAAAAAACTTCTGTAGACAGGGGCCACCTAGGAGCCGCTTCGGGGCCACCTAGGGACCGCTTCTGTTGGAGCAGCCTAGAAGCCGCTTCGGGGTGGCCTAGTGATCGCTTCTGCTAGGGCCGCCTCGAAGCCGCTTCGGGGCCGCATAGGGATCGCTTCTGCAGGGTCGCCTAGGAGCCGCTTTGGGGCTGTCTAAGGACCATTTCTGCTGGGGTCATCTAGGAGCCGTTGACTTTTCAAATAACTTTCATCGTCAAGTAATTTTGACCATAAATTTACACATGACTTTTACCAATCATATCAGTTTTATAACTCCATTCTCACATTCAAACATGTAATATATAATTATTTTAAAACACATAAATAACCTCAGCTTCGTGCTATATAATATTTCTTCAATCCATTAGATGACTTGCATCTCGCAAGTTGCGAGGCAAAACAAGTGATGTCAGCAGCTTCTGTTGGATATGGCTGGTTGAGTATTGCGTGTCAAGTTGAAAATGGGTTTCCAGATACCCAATTCAATTATTTTACAATAATTATGTATGTATCTAAACTAAGTTTTTTTTTTTTTGGTACAGCCGGGCAATCACACCATTCTAGGGTGAGTCAAACCCGATATATTAAAGTACAAAATTTGGGATAAAATAGGCGAACAAGTATCACCCTGATTCCAACTCCAGAAGTCAGAATAGTCAGCAACTCTGACAGCGATCCAGTCGGCCGCAGAGTTGGCTTTCCTGAAAACGCGCCAAATGAGGGCACAGTGAACACCCTGAAGACTGGCACGAATGTCAATAATCAAAGAGTTGGCTGGCACACAGACACCGGGTTCTTAACAGATCCAACGGATGACAGTGATGGAGTCACCCTCGATGATAAGACTGCGGGTGCCCAAGACACGAATAGCATAGGAGATACCTGCCTAAGCAGTAGTCAACTCCGCCAGAGGCACAGATGAGTCAAGCGAACTGAATCCCCCCGTAGTCAGCAACTGACCATTCGGCCCCCGAATGATGAAAGCAAAACTAGCATATCTCCCCCTAACACTCTCATCAAAATTGATTTTGACAAACCCTGGGGGAGGAGGCTCCCAGGTGATAAAGACCGTATGATCGTGCGCTTCCTGGGCAGCATGGGAGCTCCAGAGTCCAAGGCTATCAAAATCGGTGATGAAGCGACGGGAAGTGTACTCTGTAGCTAAGGATAAAGCAGTCCTGATAATCATGTGAGAAGGAGCCGATTCCTCAGTAAACACCAACTGGTTACGAGATAGCCAGATCTGGTAAGCAATGTAAACTCTCTTTGTAACCCGCTGATGGAATCGTCTCTCCATATCTTGCCTGATCAGACTCAAAAAGGAGATACGAACATTAGAAGAAGCAGTGTCCCAGGGAAGATCGCCAGATCTCTACCATATCTGTCTGGCCCTAAAGCAGGTGAAAATGGCGTGGTCAACCGACTCCTCCTCAAGACCACATAAAGGGCAAGTGGGCAGGATACTAAGCCCACGTCTCAAGAGAAGAGCACAAGTGGGGAGACAGTCCCTGACTAGCTTCCACACAAATAGCCGAACCCTTGGATATATGGGAAGATGTCAAATCCAAGCCGCATCCAACTGCTGCTGGGCCTGAGGCCTATAAATTCTCAGGAGGTCCCTCATAGGTGCTCGAGGCAAACAAGATCTCCTCTAAACCCTGAAATCGGGGGTATGACCTTGAATGAGAGGAATGGACAGAATATGCCGATAAAGGTCATCCCCAAAGAGAGTATACAACAACGGAGTGTGCCAAACAGAGTGCTCCTGGACGATTAAGTCAGAAACAGTCATACCACTGGGAATAGCACTGCTAACGAAGGTAGGCCACCGAGACAGGGGGAGATCAGCAATCCATGTATCTCAAACAACATCCACAGATCCTCCATCACCAATCATCCATGATATACTACCCAGGATGTCCGGAGCATGCCGACAAACCTCTTTCCAAAAGAATGAATGCCCACGGGAAGACTAAGGCTCCTCAGAAGAAAGCCAGTCTTCATACTTAGCATGCATGAAGGAGTTCCACATACAATGCGATTCAAGCATAAACCGTGTAGCGTGCCTAGCAATCAAAGCCTCCCTCCTAATAGTAAGGGACTGGATCCCCAAACCCCCCTCTGAGATAGGTAAACAAACAATATCCCAAGCCACAAGGTGAGTACCATGACCGTCCTGCATGGAAGCCCAAACGAAATCCCTAAAGCATCTCTCAATCTTCCTCAAATAAGTCAATGGAATGGCTGCATTAGATAATAGATAGAGAGGAAGAGACAAGAGCACAGAACGTAAAAGGGTTATCCTCCCCATCATCGAGAGCCTGGTAACTTGCCAACCATCCAACCGAGCACAGACACGCCTCTCCAGATCACTAAAATCAGAACGTCGAGGTCGTCTCCCTGTGATAGGGATCCCCAAATAGGTCAGCTAGTCAACAATGAGCGAAATACCCAGGATATGCGTAATAGCCTGCTTAATGTTAGGCAACGTCAGAGGGCTGAAGCATATCAAAGATTTACTCAGATTAATCTTCTGACCAGAGGCTCTGCAGTAATAGTGAAGAAGAGAGGCGAATATGGAAGCATTGCTTATAGAAGCCTTGCCCAAGAGAATGCAATCATCGGCAAATAACAAATGAGACAACGCGGGCCCCCGGGGCCCTGCACTGTAGGGGATAAGACAAGATTCCTGTTGCGCCTAAAAAAGAGACCTCGATAGAGCATCAGCCGAAAGAATGAACAGAAACGGCGAAAGACGACATCCTTGCTGCAACCCAACCTCCGAATGAAAGTAATCAGTCTGGCTCGCATTAATAAGGATCGAAAAAGATGGAGGCCATAATCCAATCAATGAAGAGCTCCACAAATCCAAACTCCTGGAGGGTGCAGCGAAGGAAAGCCTAGCTCAGTCTATCATAAGCTCTCTTCATGTCCAGCTTGACAGCCATAAGATAGGGACGCGCAGGTGCTCGATGGAGATCATGCATGAATTCCTAGACAAGCAGGGCGTTATCAGTAATGCTACGCCCTCGAAGAAAAGCACCTTGTTCCGGAGAAATAAGACGAGGGATCACAACCCGCATTCGGGAAACCAAGAGGCGTACACAAACCTTATATAAGGTTGTGCAAAGATTGATAGGCCGAAAGTGACCAAGGTTGGATTTCATAAATAAAAAGTTAATTTTTTAACGGATTGAACTCAGGTGGAGCTATCTTCGGACCAAACAATTCAATAACTCAAATACATATATTCAAACTACATATGTAACATATACAAATATAAGAATCTACTTTTTTTTTTCCATATTTAGACCTATTTTTAGCTCTCATCAACTGCTATGTCCACTCAAAAATTTTAGCCAGCACGTAGGTTTTAACATGCATCAATGAAACTAAATATATAAATAGAAGATTATTCTCATCTTAGAAGCATTATAGTTTTTTTACAAAACCAATCCATCACTTCCCATCATGCTCATTTCTCCGTGCAATTTCACTGTATACAAACTATTACGATAAATTTTTTTGCAGTTTCAGAAATTATAAACTCTTAGTTAATTAGTTCACCAAAATTATGTACTAAATTAAATCTAAAATAACCTGAATCCGAATGTGAATCTGGTTATTAATTGAGTTTAGATGCAAGTTAAAGAGATTTGGATTATCTAAATCCTAATATGAAATTGTTTTTTCAGATGCATATACAGTATGGATGACCTCTTTACAGTCTTATCCATACCATAGATTGCTGCTGAGCGGTCGAGGGGTATGGAGGATAGCCTAGCAGGAACAACAGCCAAAAAGTGAAAGAGCATCATATGCAATATAAAGACTCCTTTGACATCATCCTGATAGATCAGTTTCACACAAACCAGTAGGCAGGATCAGACAGATTTCACATAATTCCACTATCCTGAAAAATTTTCTCGGAATTTAGCAGCAGAATCAGTGATTCAAGTTGTCCATTTGGCATCATCAACGAAGGACTCCTCTGACTTCATTTTAACACCATGTTCAGCCTGTATGACACCACTCTTTCCACCGAACGACCAGAACATCCATGGCAAATGACAAGAAGCATCCAAATCATTCGTTTAAACGTTAAAAATACCCATTTTGTACCGATGTAAAAGAGCGTTATATATATATATATATATATATATATATATATAAACAATAACAGAATATAATGGTTGAATCATAATGCAATATTTGGGTTTGGAGTGCTTGGACATTTCTACTAGCTTTGTTTGAAACAACCATTCGCTCGCTCAAGTAGTGCAGCAAGGTAGGACAACCACGGCCACAAATTGCACAAGCTTACTCATCCCACCTTCAGCCCTCAGGCTGTTTCACGTCATGGATAAGCCAGTGCGTTCATCTCTAGCTGTTGCTTGCGTGCTTCTTCAATACACACCAAGATGCATTCATGATCCCTCATCAACCACAGATGTGAGAATTAGTGATGACTGTCAATAAGATCAGAGAGTGTAATCTTTCCACATTTTCCTGTGTCTAGTCTATCAAACTGATCGCAGATCTGCATGATGTCCTTCTCAGATACCTTCCCCATCTCCTTCAGTTTGTAAATGACAAACTCTGATTTACTGCATGCCATTAAAAAAAAAAAAAAAGAAGATGATTCAACAAAGACAGAAAAGCAGCATGGTTCTAAGTCAAGAAAACGCTAGAAAAGAACAATTTAAAGCAAAAGCAGTGAAAGACCCCAACCCACCCAACAATGAATATTGCTGTGGAGAAAGCAGATTATCAAATACCAAGAATAAGATTTTCCAAGTGTCACATGCGTGATTGATTTATCAGTGACTATGATTTGATCACATGAGATGCACCTAAATACTTTTAAAATAAAGCCTAAACATAGCTAACCTGAACTAAATATGACACAAGAATATTGTAGATAAAAAGAAATTCTGAAATACATTTTATTTTGCAGCGTAACATATACAACTCAACTCAACTCATCTAAGCCTTTTCCCAACTAGATGGGGTCGGCTACAGGAATTTGCTTCTTCTACTCTGCTCTATTCACTATTCAGGACCAAATCAACATTTAAATTATAAATAGTTATATCAATTTTAATTATTTTTGTCCATGTTAGTTTAGGTCCACCTCTACCTCTATTCTTACCATGAATTGTTAAAAGATCACTCTTTCTAACTGGAGCATCTAAAGGTCTATATTGTATATGTCCAAACCACCGTAATCAATTTTCTCTCATTTTATCTTCAATTGGGGCTACTCCTACCATTTCTTTTATATGTTTATTTCTAATTCTATCTTTTAAAATTTTACCACATATCTTAACATATGCATTTTTGTATTTTTTTTTATTTAGCATAGCTGGCCTAATAGCAATTTTATATATTTTTTTAATGGGATGCACCGATCATACAATACTTCCGAAGCACTCCTCCACTTAATTTAAACTTTATGATTCACATCTTTACCTATTTCACATTCTTACTAGATAATTGATCCCAAATACCTAAATTTTTTACTCCTTGATATCTCTTGACTTGTAATCTTCACTGTTTCTTTATTTGTATTTCTGCTCCCACTTTGCAGTCTAACATATGATGAACAAAAAATAAATTGGTTTGGAATTTATAGAAAATCAAAGTTATATAGATAGATTTATATTAAAAAAGATCATGTCAAAAAAATAATCAAAAAAGAAAAGAATTCACGAGGAAAGGATAGATAAGAAAAATAGCAATTGAAGCATAAAAGAGAAACCATAAATCTGGTACACTACAAGAATAAAGCAATCTTCCTATACATGCATAAAGTAATTTCCCCACTTATCCACCTCCAAATAATCTTCTTAACAAATCCAAAACATTTGTCACCTTGCCCTCAAATAGTCAACTTTCACCTCCTAATCACCAACTCAAAGAAAAAGACAAAGAAAAGTCCCAAACATAATTATATAAAAAAATCCATCTTCATGTAACTTCACAACCCAAGCTTTATGTAACTTCACATCTCAAGATTCTTTTTCTAAGAATATATGGGCAATACCACTAGAATTAAGTGTTGTTGATAAACTTTGGTTTCTAGGAGTTCTACAGTGCTGATAATTTTGAACACTTCAACACAACACAAGACTTTGTGGCACTCCAAAAACAGATCATTTTCAAGTACTTCTACAGTGCTGATAATTTTCAAGTACTTCATTGAGCTAACTGAGGAGCACCAGAGAATAACCAAATGTAGGGGTTTTAAGACTAAAACAAGGCACCATATTCCTAGACTGTATCAGAGAATGAAAAGTTAAAAAGATCAATTAAATTTCATCAGTATGCTCAATAGAATAAACGTCTGCAATGAATACCTTTGTCTTTTCCAGACCAAGCGCTATCCTTTCTCCAGGAAATCCTTTCATCTAGGCAATGTCAGCTTATCAGATGTTTTATACAAGCACCACTTAAAGGTCGGAATAATAGGATCAACTAAAATATCACCAGAGGTTGAAAGCTCACAGGCCTCACAATTTATCACCATTTTTCCGTGGCCAAACTAGTCATTGTGTTTCCTACAATTCCTCTTCCTCTACAGCTTTTTGAATCATGAGTTCCCAGATAAGTAGTTCCTATCTAATACTAAGTACATAAATCTGCCATAACAGCATTCCCCTCAACACTCAGCCTAAAAGGAAATTTCAAGAACCTGACCTCTAGAAGAAGATATTTGATGCTTATGATGATCGTTGATTTGATCTTTTTGAATTTTAGATTGTTTAGAATTGATTGCAAAAGATGTACTCATGATCTTTTCTTTCCTTTCCTTTTGAGAGATTTGGGACAGATTTGAGAGATATAGAACAGTTCTTTATATTCAATTTTCTTTACACCACAGGAATCCCTTCTAATGGGTGGCCTAGCAATCATGGAAACAGACTTGAAGCAGTAATAAGTTTTTAAATTTTTGAGTTGTGAAATTTTTGAAGTTACCAAATTTGCTTTTGGATAGATTTATGTGTCTCTGTCTTTCTTTTAAGCAAATTTACAAGCCTTTCTATATGGATTTTTGTACAATTCTAGATATTACGTTTTATATTACATTTAGAGAAGATTTGGATGTTGAATTGGAGATTGGCTACTTGGTTATTAAGAGAACTAGATTATTTGTAAAATAAACCATGAGAAGGACAAAAAGATCATATGGCCAGCCACCAAGGGCAGCATTGCGCCTTAACTATATGAATGAAAGAAAATACTTCTCCTGACCCATATTTTGTCTCTTATCCCCATGTTTTCTTTGCTGTTTATTACATCCTCTTATCCTATGATCTCTTCCCACTTCCTCTCTAATCTAGCATTGATTCTTCCCCTTATTCTCTTCCTCAACTCTTTTCTAATCATTTTTTATTATTCAACCTTTACTGAATATTACCTGTGTAACAAGAATAGATCTCCTTATCTGCCAGAAGCCATCCAGCGCTTTCTTCCTACTATCCTTCTCAATCACAGACAATAGGACGCCAACCAAACTGATCTTTCCAATCTTCCATGCTCCCCAATTGGAGAATTGAGAGAGGAGCAAATATTGGGCATGGTTGCCTGATCAAAAGCCGAGCAGAATAGTTGTGTTGGTCAAACCAGTTTTCATTCACTTCCTCATCAATCAAAAGGAGGGATGTAGCTTTAAGATAAGCTTCTCTATCAGATGCCCTCTTTCTTCAACTCTATTACTGGTCCATCTTCTTTGATTGGTTAGGTTTTCTCCTCTTCTCTAGGATGTATTCTCAATCATTTTATGCTTTTCTCTCTCAGGCATTAGTTATAATATAAATCAAATGAACGATCAAAGATTCTTTTTTCCTATCAGTAAAGCAGGAGCTCATGCTCCAATATCCTGCTAGAAATCCCTTCTCTGTTGACGAAATGGTTCTGCAAAATAGAGTGAGAGAGCCAACCATGAAGTTGAGAAAGCTATGAGAAAGCTATCTATAACCACCCAGGTCATCAAGAATTTGTGGATCAGCTTTAGAGATGAGCTGAATTTTTTAAGGCAAGCCAAGACAAATTGGACTTGAATTTCACATAGAAGCATTTAGTTAGTGGAAATTAGGGGCACAAACTAGAGACCTTGAGTTATGCCGGGCAAGGAAATTGCTTTGATGGATCCACCGGATTAAGCTGTTGTGTCCATCAATACCCACTTGCTTAATGCGTGGGTAAGGGCTCAACTCTTGATTGAGTTCTTGCTTGCTTTGGTTCCTTGCATGCTTTGGTAGAGATCCCATCTCCCACAAAAACCACCAAATGTCATGATATGCCCTTGCATGCACACAATTTTGGTTCTACTAGGACATCCTCTTTTGCTTGTGAAAGACCTTGATCTGAGAAGTGTGTCACTGCTATCCCAGGTTCAGGACAATAAACAAATTAATTGGACTTGTCCCTAATTAATCCCCTCTGTAAGTCCTCCCACAAAGGGAGGAAAACAGGCGATTTGTTAGATGGTCTATCACTGTCTCACCTCAAAACTCTTTCCTTAATTTGCGTTCTGTGAACAATTAATATTACTAACTAGTTAATTAAGCCTTGCAGAAAAACATTCTGATACATTTTCACATTTTTGTATCATATATTAATGTCATGTGATGTCCTTGTGTTTCGCTTTATTGAGGTTGATGTGCTGTTCGCTTTAGGATGCTAGGGCACAAGGAATATGCCAGATATTTAGACAACACTACCTGAGTTAATATTAATAACAAGAATGAAGATTTTACAAAGGGGGATCAGAAAACCTTGTCAACTGAAAGGAGATCACATGACCCAAAAAATAGAAAAACCTAGTGCTGTCTATAACCTACCACAAGGACTAACTATATCAAGGGAACATCTAGCTGATCGTCAATAGTACATAATAAGGTAACATTTCTATCCAATGTTACCAAAAACTGCATCCGTCTCAATTTCAGCATATCAACAAAAGAATCTTCTATCATTCTACTGGCCACCAGATTCATAACCCAAAAACGAATAATATACTTCACACTATAATAGACTTCATTGTCAAAGAACCTAGAGTTCATGTCCAGAAAAAAGCTCTGGCAATGTGGTGTCAGGAGAAATATGAGCCATATCAGTCTTATCAACAAAATTTCAAGTACTTCATTGAGCTAACTGAGGAGCACCAGAGAATAACCAAATGTAGGGGTTTTAAGACTAAAACAAGGCACCATATTCCTAGACTGTATCAGAGAATGAAAAGTTAAAAAGATCAATTAAATTTCATCAGTATGCTCAATAGAATAAACGTCTGCAATGAATACCTTTGTCTTTTCCAGACCAAGCGCTATCCTTTCTCCAGGAAATCCTTTCATCTAGGCAATGTCAGCTTATCAGATGTTTTATACAAGCACCACTTAAAGGTCGGAATAATAGGATCAACTAAAATATCACCAGAGGTTGAAAGCTCACAGGCCTCACAATTTATCACCATTTTTCCGTGGCCAAACTAGTCATTGTGTTTCCTACAATTCCTCTTCCTCTACAGCTTTTTGAATCATGAGTTCCCAGATAAGTAGTTCCTATCTAATACTAAGTACATAAATCTGCCATAACAGCATTCCCCTCAACACTCAGCCTAAAAGGAAATTTCAAGAACCTGACCTCTAGAAGAAGATATTTGATGCTTATGATGATCGTTGATTTGATCTTTTGAATTTTAGATTGTTTAGAATTGATTGCAAAAGATGTACTCATGATCTTTTCTTTCCTTTCCTTTTGAGAGATTTGGGACAGATTTGAGAGATATAGAACAGTTCTTTATATTCAATTTTCTTTACACCACAGGAATCCCTTCTAATGGGTGGCCTAGCAATCATGGAAACAGACTTGAAGCAGTAATAAGTTTTTAAATTTTTGAGTTGTGAAATTTTTGAAGTTACCAAAATTTGCTTTGGATAGATTTATGTGTCTCTGTCTTTCTTTTAAGCAAATTTACAAGCCTTTCTATATGGATTTTTGTACAATTCTAGATATTACGTTTTATATTACATTTAGAGAAGATTTGGATGTTGAATTGGAGATTGGCTACTTGGTTATTAAGAGAACTAGATTATTTGTAAAATAAACCATGAGAAGGACAAAAAAGATCATATGGCCAGCCACCAAGGGCAGCATTGCGCCTTAACTATATGAATGAAAGAAAATACTTCTCCTGACCCATATTTTGTCTCTTATCCCCATGTTTTCTTTGCTGTTTATTACATCCTCTTATCCTATGATCTCTTCCCACTTCCTCTCTAATCTAGCATTGATTCTTCCCCTTATTCTCTTCCTCAACTCTTTTCTAATCATTTTTTATTATTCAACCTTTACTGAATATTACCTGTGTAACAAGAATAGATCTCCTTATCTGCCAGAAGCCATCCAGCGCTTTCTTCCTACTATCCTTCTCAATCACAGACAATAGGACGCCAACCAAACTGATCTTTCCAATCTTCCATGCTCCCCAATTGGAGAATTGAGAGAGGAGCAAATATTGGGCATGGTTGCCTGATCAAAAGCCGAGCAGAATAGTTGTGTTGGTCAAACCAGTTTTCATTCACTTCCTCATCAATCAAAAGGAGGGATGTAGCTTTAAGATAAGCTTCTCTATCAGATGCCCTCTTTCTTCAACTCTATTACTGGTCCATCTTCTTTGATTGGTTAGGTTTTCTCCTCTTCTCTAGGATGTATTCTCAATCATTTTATGCTTTTCTCTCTCAGGCATTAGTTATAATATAAAATCAAATGAACGATCAAAGATTCTTTTTTCCTATCAGTAAAGCAGGAGCTCATGCTCCAATATCCTGCTAGAAATCCCTTCTCTGTTGACGAAATGGTTCTGCAAAATAGAGTGAGAGAGCCAACCATGAAGTTGAGAAAGCTATGAGAAAGCTATCTATAACCACCCAGGTCATCAAGAATTTGTGGATCAGCTTTAGAGATGAGCTGAATTTTTTAAGGCAAGCCAAGACAAATTGGACTTGAATTTCACATAGAAGCATTTAGTTAGTGGAAATTAGGGGCACAAACTAGAGACCTTGAGTTATGCCTGGCAAGGAAATTGCTTTGATGGATCCACCGGATTAAGCTGTTGTGTCCATCAATACCCACTTGCTTAATGCGTGGGTAAGGGCTCAACTCTTGATTGAGTTCTTGCTTGCTTTGGTTCCTTGCATGCTTTGGTAGAGATCCCATCTCCCACAAAAACCACCAAATGTCATGATATGCCCTTGCATGCACACAATTTTGGTTCTACTAGGACATCCTCTTTTGCTTGTGAAAGACCTTGATCTGAGAAGTGTGTCACTGCTATCCCAGGTTCAGGACAATAAACAAATTAATTGGACTTGTCCCTAATTAATCCCCTCTGTAAGTCCTCCCACAAAGGGAGGAAAACAGGCCATTTGTTAGATGGTCTATCACTGTCTCACCTCAAAACTCTTTCCTTAATTTGCGTTCTGTGAACAATTAATATTACTAACTAGTTAATTAAGCCTTGCAGAAAAACATTCTGATACATTTTCACATTTTTGTATCATATATTAATGTCATGCGATGTCCTTGTGTTTCGCTTTATTGAGGTTGATGTGCTGTTCGCTTTAGGATGCTAGGGCACAAGGAATATGCCAGATATTTAGACAACACTACCTGAGTTAATATTAATAACAAGAATGAAGATTTTACAAAGGGGGATCAGAAAACCTTGTCAACTGAAAGGAGATCACATGACCCAAAAAATAGCAAAACCTAGTGCTGTCTATAACCTACCACAAGGACTAACTATATCAAGGGAACATCTAGCTGATCGTCAATAGTACATAATAAGGTAACATTTCTACCCAATGTTACCAAAAACTGCATCCGTCTCAATTTCAGCATATCAACAAAAGAATCTTCTATCATTCTACTGGCCACCAGATTCATAACCCAAAAACGAATAATATACTTCACACTATAATAGACTTCATTGTCAAAGAACCTAGAGTTCATGTCCAGAAAAAAGCTCTGGCAATGTGGTGTCAGGAGAAATATGAGCCATATCAGTCTTATCAACAAAATTTCAAGTACTTCATTGAGCTAACTGAGGAGCGCCAGAGAATAACCAAATGTAGGGGTTTTAAGACTAAAACAAGGCACCATATTCCTAGACTGTATCAGAGAATGAAAAGTTAAAAATATCAATTAAATTTCATCAGTATGCTCAATAGAATAAACGTCTGCAATGAATACCTTTGTCTTTTCCAGACCAAGCGCTATCCTTTCTCCAGGAAATCCTTTCATCTAGGCAATGTCAGCTTATCAGATGTTTTATACAAGCACCACTTAAAGGTCGGAATAATAGGATCAACTAAAATATCACCAGAGGTTGAAAGCTCACAGGCCTCAAAATTTATCACCATTTTTCCGTGGCCAAACTAGTCATTGTGTTTCCTACAATTCCTCTTCCTCTACAGCTTTTTGAATCATGAGTTCCCAGATAAGTAGTTCCTATCTAATACTAAGTACATAAATCTGCCATAACAGCATTCCCCTCAACACTCAGCCTAAAAGGAAATTTCAAGAACCTGACCTCTAGAAGAAGATATTTGATGCTTATGATGATCGTTGATTTGATCTTTTTGAATTTTAGATTGTTTAGAATTGATTGCAAAAGATGTACTCATGATCTTTTCTTTCCTTTCCTTTTGAGAGATTTGGGACAGATTTGAGAGATATAGAACAGTTCTTTCTATTCAATTTTCTTTACACCACAGGAATCCCTTCTAATGGGTGGCCTAGCAATCATGGAAACAGACTTGAAGCAGTAATAAGTTTTTAAAAGTTTCAGTTTATATTTTGTCTTCTTTTAATTTTTTCTCTTCTTTCTTAAACATTTTTCCTTCGATCACTCTTTCTTTCTCCTTTTCTTGCCTCTTCTATTCCTTACTCTATTCTATTCTGCTATCTTGTTTTCCTGCACAGAGCTGATATAAAGGGTGAAACATATCTCGATCAGATCTAATTTATTTTTAAAACAAATATATAAAGCAACTTCTTTCTCTAGGTTGCACTAGTTTTTATAGAGCTCAAGACTCCTACATCAAGAGTCAAGAATAAGGTTCGCCGTTTTAGTATCGAACCCCATACCAGTATCACACTGGTATGTGTTCATGTGTCCTATATATGGATTGGTTTAGCATACTGAGATTTAGTATGCACTGACAACAAGTACTAGTTCAATACTAATACAATATAGTATGCTCAGTATGGAAGCGGCAGACACCACTACAGCACACCATAGTCTGGAATCCAAGTATTCAACAACTTCATAAGTCAAAAATCCATCTTAAACATGGAAAATAGCCTCATATATTTTTGATAAACCATGTTGTAATACAATTTTGATGATCAATGGGTCAGTATAAAGATGAAGTATATTTTGTAATATCATTTTGATGATAGCCACAACCATATTTTTAAGAAGATAACAGATGTATGGTCAAAGTATGAAACACAATGCACAAGGCAAAACTTACACCATTAGATGTCAAGCCACAAAAGAAACTATGTTTCAAACACAGGCCGAATACTTGTATTCATTGACCTAGGGTTTCTAATTTGGGTAAGAAATTTCTTATACCTGCCACATCTTTGGAAAAAAAGGGCACTTGACCCTACCCACAATGGCTGAATGAGTAGTTTGCAAAGGCCCTAAATTCATGAATAAGACAGGTAATCGGCCAATTAGCTTACAAGTAGGCACTTCATATTGGTATTAATCAAGCCAAATTAGCATCTAGGAAGCACAAATACTCCAAATTTCATGCCATGTCTTTATTGTATACCAATACTTATTAGATAGTTTTAGGATGCATGCCTGATCCTTATTTCATGTATCGTATTTTTTTTAAAAAAATAAAAAAATGCTTTAGATACTTCTTATATAAACCTAAATACTTTCCCATTACCACTAAGGATCAAGGGGAAGTCTTTATTTTCTTTTTTTTTCTTGATGAATCTTGTTGACCTTCTAACAATGAATGGTTAATCTTGGCATTTGTGTTTTGATATCAATATATATTATGGATTATGTTCTATCAATTTGAATATTTTATAGATGCTTTTTCTTAGACATATAATATTATATTTTAATATTTGTCGTGTGGGCATATCAAATCATGTTGTATCTATATCCCATATCCATATCTATGCTTCATTAATAAGAATCTAAGAGGAGTATGAAAATATTTTAAGATTGGACCTTGTTTTTAAGTTCAGAGTCCATAGGTTCAACTGATATTAGGAGACAAAATGGTCTCTTTCATTTTTAGACCATTCTATCCTATAAAGAGGAGATGCTAGCAATCATGAAAAAAGACCCGATATGGGAATAATAAGTCGCATGAAGTAAGTTTCAGCTCATAAATTCCACTTGTCCTTCCTTTTCTCACTCAACTTCCCATCTCGCACCATCACTCATTCTCCATCCCTTTCCTATCTCTTCTCTTCCACATTCGAGAAAGATCTGATTTTATTGCAAAACAATTACAAGGCAGACTGCCTTCTTTCTCTGGGCTGCACCATGTTTTCTCTATCTCACCTATAGACCTAATATCTCAACTCATCTAAGCCTTTTCCCAACTACATGGGGTCGGCTACATGAATCTGCTTCCTCCAGCTCTGTAATCCCTCACGAGATAAACGAACGAAAAAGAGGAAGAAGAAGAGAGGCACAACACGATAGCGACCATACCCACGTGCAACATGCGGGCGACGCACCAGCTTGCCGCCCCCTTCCTTCTCCACCCCCCCTTCTCCTCCACGATAAAAGGGGAGGGAGAGAGGAATCTCCTCCCTCCATCCGTCGTTATCAATCCATGCTGGTAAGCCCCCCTTCCGTTGCCTTATCGAGAGAGAATGAAAGAGAAATAGAGAGGGAGAGTGGAAGACAGAGGATGGGATGGGCGCGGGTGACCCTCGGCCAATCCATGGCTGGGCGGTGCACGGCCGTGCTGGACAGCCACTTCAGCGAAGGGAGTGGCCGGGGAGTTGAGGAGAGGGCCACCAGTCGGCCCTCCTCTGCACGGGAGCCAAGCGGCTCCCGTGTGTTGGTTCGGGTCCAGCGGCGTGCTCGCCGGTTCGCCGAGCCCGAGCCTTGGGCTACGGCCCCTACCGACGCCAGGGAGGCGTTCGGTATGGTTTGGCTGGCCTCCCTGGCCAGCTGTACCGCCGCCATAGTGGCAGTGGCGGGAGAAGAAAAGGAAAGAAAGAAAGAAGAAAAAGAAGAAGAGGAAGAGAGGGGAGGAAGGAAAGGCCGCCAGCGGCGGCCGGTACTGGGCCAATCATTGACGACCGGGCTTCAGCGGGGTGAAGTTAGCGGCGGCCATAAGCCACCAGCCAATCCCCCTGTTTCCCCTAGTTCGAATGAACTGGGGGAGAAATGAGAGAAAACAGAGAGAGAGAGAGAGAGAGAGAGGGGGCTGGGCCCGGGTTCAGCCCAGCCCAGTTAGCCCTTTTGGGCTGATTTTTCGGACCCCAAATTGGGCCATGCCTAATAAAAGGAGGATACGGCTTGGATCAGTGTTGATCCTAGTTTCTTGGGGTATTTTTATTTTTCCAATTGGGCTTATATATTGGGAGATATTCAAGCCCCAAGTTAGCCCCAAGATTAAACTGGGCAGAGTTTATAAGTCATTTTCATATGCTAATTCTGGAGACTAAAAATTGAAAATTAATGTTGTAGGTACCTAGGTGCCTAAATAGCCGAATTACATTTTTGGATTAGCGCCAGAAGGTAAGTAAGTCATTTAACATAATTTTTATGAATTATTAAAATATAAAAATTATGTATTTAAATGCTATACCGATACATAATGCATTATTTAAAAATGAGAAAATGGATTTGGTACTCTTATTTACAAGTGAGCATTTACTATGATCATTTTATTATTTATTATATTTTATAAATAATTTAGTACCTATGCAGATAACTGATCAATTGGCATGTTATTTGAAATTGCCAAAGGTTATATATATATATTGTGTGTGTATTTGACATGTTTAAATCGCTGTAATTGTGAAAAGTATATGGATTGCATTTTTGCAACGATACATGCTATTTGGCAAACGTGATATGAAAATGATACTTTGTGTATATGATAATATGTCCCACCATGGTCCGCTATGATATGATATAATATGATGTGATATGTTGCATGACTCACTTGACACCGGAACCCAACTTCATAGGGGTATATGGAGAACACACGCTCATGAGGTGTGCTATGACAGGATATGGCAATATTATGCCACATGGCATCGGGATCCACCTCCATAGGGGGAATATGTTGAGGACACACATTCTTAGGATGTGTTGTAGCAGGATATAATATGATGTGAGTTCATGACGCTGATTCCAGGACCCTGACTCCTAGGGGATATTTATGAAGGTTACACCCGAGGGGGGTGTTACAGAGGGGGTGTTCTGTTTACGAGAACATATTGTGTGGCCGTGGAATATTGGTATAAAATAGATTTTTACATGCTATTTACAGTGGCATAATGGTTTTGTTCTGGAATTGTATATTATGGTATTTGCTTTCAAAAATTATTTTGAGCATATGGAATGCATGTTTTGAAAACATGATGAAATATATTTGAAATGTGGAAGCTTGATATGTGTTTATGAAAAAGTTGAGTGAAATAATTGTATTATATTATAGTCAGCTTATTTATTGAGTGTGAGCTCATTTAAATCTCACAATGTTTTTTATAGCCACAAGACTGAAGATGGGGATATGGGATAGTTGGAGCAGCTATCATAGTAACTTAGATTCAACACTTTGTTGTAACCCCATTGATTTATGTATTTGGGCATATAGCTTAAAACATATAATTATTGTTTGTATTAAGAATGCTTTAAATTTGGATGATATATAGTTATTACCTCTTCTTGTATTAAGTGTTATATTTTAGGAGGCCTTGCATGTTAGGCATGCGGTGGATTGCCACCCCTAAATCCAATATTGGGTTTGGAGCATGATAAGCTCTATTCAAGACCAAGTCGACATTCAAATCACAAATAATTATATCTTTTTTAATTATTTTTGTTCATGCTAGTTTAGATTTACCTCTATCTCTACTTTTATCTTGAATTGTTAAAAGATCATTCTTTTAACAGGAGCATCTAAAGGTCTACATTATATATGTTCAAACTACCATAATTAATTTTCTCATTTTTTTCCATTGGGGCTAATCCTATCATTTCGCTTATATGCTTATTTCTAATATCTAATTGCCTAAATTTTTTTTTTTTCTGCTGCACTTCTCATCATGCTAAGGATCAACAGTGGTACTCTGATTGGCAAGATAAATCAACCTCAAAAGGCACCAAAGATATTCGCGCAAAGCTCAGAAGTGTTGATACCAATTTCTAGACTTTACGCTCAGGTCGAGAGTTTGGACACTTTAATGGTCTTTTTGCTTCGGCGAATCATCACAGGTGAATATTCGAAGGTAAAAATCATTGATGTGGAAACAAGTTTTCAAACGAGTGCCCCCAACCAAGTACAATGCTCTACGGGTATGGAAAGCAACAAATAATCCTTCAAACAATCTTATATACTCTAGATATAAACATCTGCTACCGTTATCCTCGCGTAATATCAGGGAAAGGGAAGAAGATGGTAACGGAAGACAAGATCGAATGGTATCTGAAAGAAAAGAAAAGAAAAAGTGGGTGGCGGATACTAACGTGACAAATCCGTTGTTGTCGATGTCGGCGGCGAGGAACTCTGAGATGGTCATGTCCCTGGAAAGCACCCACTTTGCGATCATGCGGTGCCTCTTATCGATCCTGGCCTCGGCCAGGTACAGGAAAGCACGGGCGACGGCGAGCGTGGACACAAGGAGCCACAACGATGCAAAGAGCCGGCCAGGCATGGTCTTGAAGGCACGGTCCCCGTAGCCGACCGTGGTGACGGACATGACGGAGAGGTAAAAGGAGTCGAGCCAGCCGAGGCACTCCACGAAGCGGAGCACGGCGGTGCCGACGCCGATGCAGAGCAAGACGACACCGAGGGCGAGGGCGACCTTCATGCGGATGCGCATGCGTCCCTTCTTGACGTCGACGAAGTAGTGGCGGGCGACGTCGCGGTGGTGGTGGTGCTTGCCCCCGACGGTGCGGTTGCCGTTGTGCTTGGGATTGGCGACGGCGCCGAGAAGGAGCGACTCCTGGAGGTCGAGGACGTAGGAGACCATGCCAGAGAGGAGGATGTCGACAAACCCGAAGCCGACGAGGACGAACGTGATGGAGAAAAGCTTGGCGGAGGGGCTGGCGGGGGTGATGTCGCCGTAGCCGATGGTGCACATAGTGACGATGCAGAAGTAGAGGGCGTCAACGACGGGGTGGGTCTCGACGGCGGAGAAGTGGGAGCGGTTAAGGGTGTAAACGAGGACGCCAAGGGAGAGGTAGATGGCGAGGAGGACGATGGCCTGCTGCACGATGGAGGGGCGGCGGGGGGATGCCGACGACTGCTGCTGCCCATGGGCGGCGTGGTCGTTGATGGCCGACAAGGCCGGGGCGGTGCGCGACCGGTGGAGGTTGCTCCGCCCCATGGCCACCGCTGCCGTGTCCGTCAGCCATGACGACGACGACGACGACGACGACGACGACGGCTGCGATGACGGGTCTTGCGCCGCTGCCGCCGCGGAAGCGACCGATGATCTGGCGATGACGGGAATTCGGTCGGATGGTCCGAGGGATGATGTGGTGGGGGAGATGGAGGAGGAGTTGATTAGGGCTTCGGGAGAGATTGAGGATTGGAGATCGGAGGAGGAACCGAAGATGAGGCGTTCTTTGAGGGAGAGGGAGGGGGAAGGGCAGGGGGAGGAAGGGGAAGCAGGAAAGGGGATGTAGATCTCGCCGTCTTCGGGGAGGGGCCAGAGGATGGAAGAAGGGGGAGCGGAGGGTAGAAGCTTTTTCCTGGGTGTGCTGGTGGGGAGAAGGGGCTCCGTTTCGTCCATTGGAGGCTCTCTGTTTCTATGGTTATTTTAATTTCCAGCAGCAACAGTGGGAATTTAGGGAATTTGACATGGCTGGGAGCACCGGCCGTTTAGAAGAGAAGAGGAAGCAGCAGCGACGACACCAGAGAGGAATAAGAGGCGGCAAGGAGCGAGATCGACAGGGACAGATTGCGATTGGCTGGTGGTGGGCTCTAACTTGAATCGCTTGAATGATTCTCTCTTCAAAATCATCATCAATCATGGTGCATGGAATCGACTTGGAACGAATGCGAGGAAAGTAATGCCCAGTTATAAAGCAAGAAGACAAAGAGTCCTGCTCCTCTCGCTCTTGCTGCGGTTCCCCTCGCTCTTGCTATCCCGCACCATCAAAGGCATAAATTGTGGGGACGGTAAGGTAAGCCTCATGTGGCTTCCACCAGGCCGGGGTTAGGATAGGTCAGACCGCTAGATATTCTTTGGGTGGCATTAAATTCACTTTAATAAGATCCAAATAGACAAAAATGAGCCTACAAGAATATCCATTTCGGGGATACCATACGGATACAAGATATGTTATTTAAATTTTTTTTAATATTTGTTATATCTATTTAAAAAGTATAATTTAATCATATCTTTATTTTTTATAAATGATTATAATATTATATAACTTTTATACTAAAAAAAATAAGGATAGAAATTATATCTATATTTTTTTAACTAAAAATAGAGATATTAGTGATTCATACTTCTTGAATATAATATGAGCTATATTTTTGTCTTTTTATTTTTATATATTTTTTTTCAAATAATAAAAATTTAAGTTATTTTATATTTTTAATTAAAAAAATAAGAATGTAAGTAATATCGCTACTCTTTATTCTTATGAACAAATTAAGACTTTCATTATTTTCCTTTTAAATCTTGTTGAGGGGTAAAATCGTTACGCGTCAATAATCGTGTACGCGGCTAAGGTGAGCCCCGATTTTTGCTCGCTGTGCGACATTCGCCAGGGACAAGTCAGCCTCGGTAGATCGGAACGCCCTAGCCCCTCACTGAGCCAGGGATTCTTGAGGTGCGGACCTCGTCTTTCGGCTCCTCCAACCGACCTATCTTATTTCTCGACCCCAGCCGAGCTATCGTCTATCATCTTCCGGCTCCTCCAGCCGACTTATCTTGTTTCTCGGCCCTAGCCGAGCTATCGACTGTCATCTTCCGACTCCTCCAGCCGACCTATCCTGTTTTTCGGCCCCAGCCGAGCTATCGTCTATCCCCTTCCGGCTCCTCCAGCCGACCTATCTTGTTTCTTGGCCCTAGCCGAGCTACCGACTGTCATCTTCCGGCTCCTCCAGCCGACCTATCCTGTTTCTTGGCCTCAGCCGAGCTATCGACTGTCATCCTTCGGCTCCTCCAGCCGACCTATCTTGTTTCTCGGCCCTAGCCGAGCTATCTCGCTTCTTGGCCTCGCCCGCCAATCTGTCCCTATAGCTTGGCCCAGTCCGAGCGATATCAACCCCCTCTGCGGATTTCGGCGCGAGAAAGCTTAAATCCTTAAAATTCAAAACAGCAATCATATCTGAAAGTGGCTTAGGGCCCTGGAGCCTATGCTCCCACCAAATCCCGAGATATTAACAAGCTCTCCCAGCCGTCGATCCTCTAACTAACCAGATACGAATCCTACCGGTCTTATAACAGACTGGATTCGAATCTCAATAGCCTTCGGACCCACGATGCCCCCTAACAACCAGGTGATCCTCTATAAATACCACAGCTCTAGACCCCCTGAGGTACGCGGTCTCCCCTACGCACTGGCTCACTCTCTCTCTCCCTCTCTCCGCCTTTGCTTCCGCCATTGCCGCTCCACTTGGAGCCCTTGGAGGAAACTCTCCGGCGAGAGCCTTCTCCTTATTTCTGTCGACTGTTGATCTCCACTGACTTGAGCGTCGGAGGGTCTTCCGTAGAGGGCCACCCCCAATGCCTTCTCGCGTGAGGACTATCTTGCAGGTCCGCCCAGGAGGAAGCCCGTCTCGAAGCCCCTTCGCGCCCGATTCGAAGGATGGATTTCAGCAGCAACAAATCTGATAAATAAATATCATTCAAATCTTAAAGTAAAAATTAATTCATCAAAGGGACATATGAAAGAACATCCAACGTTCTTTTGCACAAAAGATCTAATCTAACCTCACCTCACCAAATCAAAATTATAATTTTTAAAATAAATAAATGTATGTTATCTTGAATTTTATATATATATATAGTAAGATCAGAAGATTGTTAGGATTTAGACCTTTATTAATAGCAATGGGATTCCCTGTTGAACAAGAACTAGAACTAAGGATTCCTAATCAAGACCTCCCCAATCCTGTTAGGTTTAGACCTTGATGAATAGCAATGGGATTCCCCATTCAACAAGAACTAGAACTAAGGATTCCTAATCCTGTTAGGTTTACTTCTTGATAAAAGGAGGAAGATGGGGAGGAGAAAGAAAGGGCTGCCGCCCTATGATGAGAGAAGGGAATTTTTGGGAGAAAAGAATCTGTTCTCTATATCATCCAAACCCTAGAGACTAGGGTTTAAATACATCCACGAAGTGGGCCAGGCCCAGACTCAACAAAAAACTCCCATGGACTAAACCCAATGAGATTAAACTAATCCCCAAGCCCGTGTACACCCGTGACTTGATTTAATCTCAACCCTTGGACTCAAACCCAGCCCAATACAAGTTAGCCCACCTGGGCCTTGATAGCACCACACCAGGCCCAACAATCTCCACCTTGGTGCTTTCAAGGTCTCAGCACGTCCACTGTGTCCATCAGCTTTAACAACGAAATACACTTTTGAAAACTGTCCCGTGGAAGAACCTTAGTCAGTGCATCTGCTGGATTTTCTTTGGTGTATACCTTCACCAGCTCCACCTCACCATCTTCCACCAGCTCTCTGATCCTGTGGTATCTGAGTCAATGTGCTTCGTCCTGGCATGATAGACTGCATTCTGCGCAAGCATCAGAGCACTCTGGCTGTCACTATGCACCTGGACAACCTTCTGATCAAGTCCCATCTCCAGCATCAAGCCCTTCAGCCAAAGAGCTTCCTTTGCTGCCTCTGTGATACCTATGTATTCTGCCTCCGTGGTAGATAAGGCTGTGATGGGCTGCAGACATGATCTCCACGATACTGGACCACCAAACAGGCTGAACACAAAGCCTGTTGTGGATCTCCTAGTGTCCACATCTCCACCAAAGTCTGCATCCACATACCCATATAACTGCCCACGAGCCTCCTTGGATAAGTTGGATCTCTCAGCATCTTCTTGCTGTCCATAGCAAATACCAACCCCAACTGTACCTACCAAGTACCTGAAGATTCCCTTCAGTGCTCGCCAGTGCTCCTACCAGGCTGCGCCATGAACCTGCTCACCTGGCTCACTGCATGGGCTATGTCTGGCCTACAACATACCATGGCATACATAAGGCTCCCAACACCAGAAGCATATGGTACCTTCTCCATCTCCTGAGCCTCCACCTCAGTCTGTGGTGACATGGTCTTCGATAAGGAAAAATGTGCTGCCAAAGGTAGTGCTGTCGGTTTGGCATCCTTCATCCATATCGCTCCAGAATCTTTTTAATGTAGCCACCCTGACTCAGATGCAGCACACCTTTGGATCTATCTCTGATGATTTCCATCCCTAGGATCTTCCTGGCTGGCCCCAGATCCTTCATCTCAAACTCCCGAGACAAAGCTATCTTCAGTTCCTGTACAGCCTTCTCACTCTTGCATGCTATCAGCATGTCATCTACATACAAGAGTAAGTACATCCTAGACCCATCATCCAGAGATTTAACATACACACAAGAATCATACTCACACCTGGAAAGTCCAATGCTCCTAACATAAGTGTCAAATCTCTTGTACCACTGCCTCGGCGACTGCTTCAGCCCATACAGAGATTTCTTCAGCAAACAGACTTTCCCATCTGATCTTGGTTCTCTAAACCCTGGTGGCTGCTCCATGTAGATGCTCTCCTCCAAATGACCATGGAGGAATGCTGTCTTCACATCCATCTGCTCCAGCTCCAAGTCCTGAGCTGCTACAATACTCAATAATAGTCTGATGGAAGTGTGCCTGACAACTGGAGAAAATATCTCACCATAATCGATGCCTTCTTTCTGAGAGTATCCTTTGGCCACTAGTCTTGCCTTATACCTGATACCCTCTTGTTCTGAAGCTCCTTCCTTGCGCTGATAAACCCATTTACAACCAATGGGTTTCTTTCCTTGTGGCAGCTGGACCACCTGCCACGTATTATTTCTGTGAAGAGACTGCATTTCCTCTGCCATAGCATGGATCCACCTATCTCTATCCTGACTTTCCATAGCCTCCTCATAGGTGAAAGGGTCTCCATTCGCTGTCACCAGGGCATATGACAACGAATCCTCAAAGCCGTATCGAACTGGTGGTCGCACGTTCCTCCTGGGCCTTTGCTGTGCGATCCCAGTATCAGTCCCCTGTTCAGCTGCATCCTGCTGAACTCCCTGGCTTCTACCCCCTCTGTCAGTCCTCTCCACCTGAATCTCAAATCCTCCTGGTCCACTAGCAAATGGCACAACTGTATAGGAGGTTGTCTGACTAGTGTTACCGTGTTCTACCTCCTGTAGTCCCTGCTGTGCATCCATGCCACTTCTGTTCTGGAGGATTGAGCTCTCATCAAAGGTTACATCTCTGCTGATGACAACCTTCTTCTCCAAGGGGTCCCATAGCCGATACCCCTTGACTCCTCGCGGGTAGCCTAGGAACACCATCTTCTTAGACCTGGCATCCAACTTACTCCGCTCCCCAGCTCCAACATGCACATATGCTGTGCATCCAAACACCCTTAGATGGTTTAGGCTTGTCTTCCTTCCAGACCATATCTCCTCTGGAATGTCTCCATCTAACCTGGTGTGCGGTGACCGATTGACCAAGTAGCTAGCTGCATCTACTGCGTCAACCCAGAACATCTTTGGAAGCCCTGCCTGCAGCCTTAAGCATCTTGCCTTTTCCAATAGTGTTCTGTTCATCCTCTCAGCCACCCCATTCTGTTGAGGAGTTCCCATCACCGAGAAGTGCCTTCTGATGCCCCACTCCTCACAAAAAATCTGGAACTCCCTGCTGGTGTATTCCCCGCCATTATCAGACCTCAGACACTTCACACTTTTACCCTGCTCCTTCTCCACCTCAGCCTTCCAGATTTTGAACTTGGTGAAGACCTCTGATTTCTCCTTCATAAAGTAGATCCACAGCTTCCTTGAGAAATCATCTATCAGGGTCATAAAGTATCTGGCCCCATTCCTTGCAGAAACTGGGGCTGGTCCCCAGACATCTGTGTGTACTAACTCCAGGGGTTCAGCACTCCTAGCTGTGCTGACTGAGAACTGTACTCTCCTCTGCTTTCCCATCTGACAAGGCTCACAGATCTCCATATCTCCGCTACTCAAGTCTGGAAGCAGACCTCTCTTGCTCAGTTCTTTCATCCCCTTGTCTCCCATGTGGCCTAGGCGGTAATGCCACATCCTGTACACATCCCGGGGATCTTGCTCCACAGCTGCCACCTCAGATTTCACAGTCATCACAGAGCCCTCCATCTTGTATAGATTATTTTCCAGCCTCCTCCCTCTCATCACCACCATGGCTCCATTGGAGATGTTCAGAACTCCACTCCTGGCACGACTGCTGAAGCTGTATCCAGTCCGCTCCAAGTACCCCAGTGATACCAGATTCTTCTTGAGTTCTGGAACATGCTTCACACTGGTAAGAGTGCGCACCATACCATCAAACATCCTCACCCTCACTGTGCCAATACCTGCCACCTTGCAAGGGTGATTATCTCCAAGAGTCACATTCCCCTCCTCAACCTCTGTGTAAGTACTGAACCACGACCGGTTGGGAGTGTAATGATGAGAACAGGCTGAATCCAAGGTCCACATCTCTGTGCTGTGCCTGTGATCATCTGATACAACCAAGAGATCATCCTCCACCTCCTGATCTGCAACTGTACTCACAGACTCAGATCCTCCTTTTTCTCCCTTCTGATTTTTCCACTTAGGACAATTCTTCTTAAAATGTCCTACCTCTCCACACTTATAGCACTTCAACTCTCTCTTGCCTTTCCTGGACTTTGATCGTCCTCCAGACTTACTTCTGTCCCTGCCCCTACTTCTGCCTGTCCTTTCCCCAACTGATAGACCCTCCTGGGGAACAGCTTCCTTGGTCATCTTCTCCTGCTCATTCGTCCGAAGCACCGAGACAATATCTTCATAAATTAATGTCTCCTTCCCATAGAGCAGTGTTGTGACCAATGAGTCATAAGACGTGGGCATTGAACATAAAAGCAGAAGTGCTTTATCTTCTTCCTCCATCTTGACCCCAACATTCAGAAGTTCATTGCTCATCTGGTCGAATATTTGGATGTGACCCAGCACATCTCCACCTTCTGACATCTGAAGGCTGTAGAGGCGCTTCTTCAACATCAACTTGTTGCACATATTCTTCCCCATATAGAGGGTGTGCAACTTCGTCCAGAGTCCCTTCGGGGTCTTCTCCTTCAGCACTGAATAGAGGACTGAATCCGCCAGACAGCCCCTGATCATTGAACATGTCTTCTTCTCCAATAAAATCCACTGCTTGTCTGTCATCCCATCTGGCCTTTCCTCCAAAGCCAAATCTAAACCCTGCTGCACAAGGAGGTCCTCTACCCGGACTTTCCACATGGAGAAACTTCCCTTCCCATCAAACTTCTCAACCTCTATTTTTATGCTACTCCCCATGGCCAATTTCAAAAATAGCACAAAAATAAATTTTATAAAATAGAGAAGTACCTTGACGAGATTCTGTTGAAATTATTTCAACTCCTTGAAGGCCTCCAGATTACTCCTTGAACCAGGCTCTGATACCACTTGTTAGGATTTAGACCTTTATTAATAGCAATGGGATTCCCTGTTGAACAAGAACTAGAACTAAGGATTCCTAATCCTGTTAGGTTTAGACCTTGATGAATAGCAATGGGATTCCCCGTTCAACAAGAACTAGAACTAAGGATTCCCAATCCTGTTAGGTTTAGACCTTGATGAATAGCAATGGGATTCCCCATTCAACAAGAACTAGAACTAATGATTCCTAATCCTGTTAGGTTTACTTCTTGATAAAAGGAGGAAGATGGGGAGGAGAAAGAAAGGGCTGCCGCCCTATGATGAGAGAAGGGAATTTTTGGGAGAAAAGAATCTGTTCTCTATATCATCCAAACCCTAGAGACTAGGGTTTAAATACATCCACGAAGTGGGCCAGGCCCAGACTCAACAAAAAACTCCCATGGACTAAACCCAATGAGATTAAACTAATCCCCAAGCCCGTGTACACCCGTGACTTGATTTAATCTCAACCCTTGGACTCAAACCCAGCCCAATACAAGTTAGCCCACCTGGGCCTTGATAGCACCACACCAGGCCCAACAAAGATCACCTATTATATATATGATATGATTAAATTATGGATTCTAAATTTTTTCAATGTTAACTATGCAGCACTTTTTAATTATGGCAAAATATATCACGAGACCACACAATGAACATGCCAACAGCTTTCAGTTCCAATGCTATCTATGATTTGTCATTTGCCTAACGTTCCTGCTTGGGTAACAATTTGATTATTAAAGTCATTTTAGAGAACCCAACCACTACAATTTCTGGACTTAGGACAATGGCCTCTATCTAATCTCCAAGCAGTGACTCAAGGAATTCAACTGAAGGTTTTACTAGAAGTCGGCTGCTAAAACCAAAAACAAATATAGACACCATTCAAGAGTCTAGTTTTATATTCTATTTCCATCAATATGAGTCGACTCGGAATTTTTTTCCCAGCTTCCAGCCCTCTTCTGAAATAAAGGGACCTTTTAGAGGAACCTTTAATTTAACATTTTAGATCATATCTTAGCATCTGGCCAGGATCTTCTCATGCATGTTTCACTCCAATTAAAAGCTGAAAAAAATCTCTAATAACATGGTGATCACTTCCCTTAAAGTTGAAATTCTTAAATTACCAAACTCATTTTATTTTGAATCAATTTATATCCGCCCTTCTTGTACACAAATTTTCATTGAACCTCTTTATCAACACAATCAATCACCTAATTGAAGGCTAATTTTTTTTTAAAAAAAAAGTTGACTTCTACCCTTTTACCTTTCAAAAATTTGCTTGTCCATCAATTTGACTATCTACCTATTATTTTTTTAAAAATAATAATCTTGATCAAAATGGAGGAGAGGGCATGACTTGAACTTAGGTTATTGCATTAACTTTCGGGCTCTTGACCATCTGATTATTTGGCAATCTTACGCATCATCTATTTATCCATATATTTATCCATTGATCTATTTATTTATTTTTTAAATTTTTATATGTTAAATTTGGTTTCTTTTAATTATTCTAATCTGTGAATTTGATATATGCATATCCAAAATTTAAATAGTTTCTAACATGATATGAGCTGGCAAGTCAACTTGATGACATGTGCAGTGAATAATCAAAAGATATATGTAGTGGTTGAACTAATAGCAACACATATCCTATAGAGAAAAGAGTCTCGATTAGGAGAAATTTTTACTAAAAGTGTTATCCTATTCAAGATTCAAGCTCATCTATCCATTATTGGATGAAAAAAACCAAAAAAACTCTTTTAATAAATATATATAAAAGTAGCCTTAAATTTCTAGTATATAAATATAACTTTAAGTTTACGCTTAAAATCCTAACGACTTCAACCAAAAGAAGCACTAGGTCTTCCTCTTCATGCTTGGGCCAATTTGGACCCTCCAAAGAAAATCTTTTGACATCTTCTACTCTGTTTTTTTTCTTTTTGCAGAAGCTCATTCATAGGCTAGTTGGCAATGTTCTGCTATCCAAGTTCTTATCTTCATACCGGTAAATATTCGAAAGCCAATTCAAATATTAATATATTAGTATCATCTGTGTTAATGAGCAGAAGCCCCTAACCATGCATCTCAAGAGAAGAGATCAATGAGCGAGTAATACTCAAGCAAATGGTAGCTATGCTTAGGTCAGCTTCCCAAACTTTATGGAAGATCTGACCAATGTAGATCCTTCACCAGTAGTAGTAGACATGCAAGACCAATCCAATGATCTTTTATAGTGTGTTAAAATATTTATTAACTTTGTCCAAAACTTAATTCCCTATGAATCCAGTTTTAGAGGCTAATCAAGAGTTGACCAAAGGGCCCACCAAATTTGGGCAGTGATTGAGATTCCTTGGACCCTTAAAATCAATAAACTAAGGTTAGATCTCCTCAGTAACCATCATAATTCTTACAAATGGCTTAAGAAATGCTAGTTATAGCTTCAACCTAGCAAAGCACCTACCTAAGAATCTAATCAAACTATTGGCATGAGTTGAATAGTATATTAATGCTGAAGAGGCATTTATAGCTTGAACAAAGGATGAAGGGTGAATTAGGAAGATATGTTAAGGGAAAGATAACCAAAGAGCTAAGGATACTCAAAAAAGGTCTTGTGGAGCTCAGGAGACCCCATATCGACCTAAGATTTATTCTTAAATATTTGAAAGGTACACTCTTCTCAATACCCATTAGAATTAGAACTTAATAAAGATTAGCAACGAGGACCACATCTGTTGGCCAACAAAATTAAAATCTAACCTCATAAAAAGAGATTAGCATAATTACTATTGATTTTATGGAGATCATAGATATGACACAAAGGAGTACCAACACTTGGAGGATGAGATTGAGGACCTCGTACACAAATAATACCTTGGTTGTTGCATTTAAATATGCCAGCAATTCAAGAAGGCAAACTATGAGGACTCTAAGTTAGAAAGACCTGACAACCAACTTACAGCTTGTGTTATTACTATTATTTATAGCACATTGGCTACTGGTAGAGAAAGTTCTTCAACTCGAAAAGGTTATACACGATAAGTACAAGTTGAGAACCCTTCATAAAAAAGTAAAAACTAAGTCGAGTATTTCCTTTTTCTAGTGAAGACTTAAAGGGATATAAACTCTTCATGATGATGTTTTAATTGTATCAACAATAATTACTAAGTAATAGGTGAAAAGAATAATGATAGGCAATGACAGCTTGATATATTTCCTCTTCTATGATACCTTGTAGAGAATGGGCATCAGTACTAATTGGCTAAAGCCAACAAAAGTCTTATTGATCAGCTTTACAGGAGATCTTGCCCGAATTGAAGGAATGATAGTATTGCTAATGACTTTAGAAGAAGAGCCAAATTTAACTTTATAGAAGAAGTTCGAAAAAAGTCATAAATGAGAGTAGCTACATATTAACAAAGAGTTGCAAACATTATAACTCAAAGGTCGAATGATATTAGTTTAGATACGAAGACTCAATGTTGAAAAAAAAACAATAGCATTGAACTGAGCTGATAAAGTAAAAAATTAATACTATACTAGAAAGGTCTCCATCGAGTAACAAAGACAATCTATTTTAAAAGATATCAACATAAAAAAATTATTGACGGGCTGATACCTCATATTTGGAGTTTAAAGAATCCCACAATATATTATTAATGAACCTATACCCTCTAATTCAAATAAAAGGTATTGATTTCTCCAAAAATAAGCTAAAGAGTTGGTGCTGGTGATTTGAAATTAACCTCTGAGATTGATACGGGTAAAATTAGCTTTGAGTTATAAAAAAAAAAAAATCAAAGAGAGTTGATTGCTTAAAACCGATCCATCAAAGTTTAGGTATGAGGCTTCGTGAAGAAGTCGCAATGCTCGACCTAATTTCTCAGTTAACCATAGAAATTACTTGAACTAGGAATTAGATTAATCAGCATTCCTTAGCTTAATCTTTCAAACAATAAATTGATTAAAGTTCATAAGAAAGAGCTTGAAATTCAAAATTAAGTCGATCATCTATAAAGCCAATTAATGCAAGTTAAAGATTTGACCTATAAGGCATATAAGTTCAATCTATAAGACTTGGAGGGGTGATCCTAAATCACTTTCCAAGCTGACAAATGTAAATTAAGCTAGTAGCCTACAAAAGTCAGTCAGTGTAGATTAAAGGATCTACCCTATAAGGCAAATCTTATTTACAAGACTTGAAATTTTTCAAAAAGGAGCCGTCTTAAATCACTCCTTAAACTAATCTATGATCTGACGACCAACAAACTTGTAGTCTTAGAGTACAACTTGAGAAAACTTTGAAAAAATATAGAGAAGCATTTGAAGTCCACTATACTAAATACATACAACTTGCAGAAGATGACTAGAAGTCCCTGAGTAGATCAAATCTGCAAAGATTCAAAGATCAAAATAATAAAAAGCAACATTAAAGGCAGAGACAACCTAAAGCATTTTGAGATTTTTGAAGAAAGTTTTTTAGGTTGTGAAAAAAACAAAAAGAAAAAGATCAAAAGAATATTAGGCAATAAAAAATAAAAATATCATTCCTTGATTGAGTTCATTAAAAAAAAAATCAGCTCATAGCCAAGCAAAATTAGCCAAAGCCGAGTACAATGAGAAAGAAAAAAGGAAAAAATCTTCTTTAGATCAAATGTCTTCAAATAGGATGGTCTTTGCATCAATTGGTTGTTGAGTAGAGCCTTTTTTTTTTAGGTCGGACACCCCTATATGCTCTTTAGCCATAAAGTTAGAAGTCACCTTTCCTAAAGACATGAAGCCTAATGACCAATCCAAAGTGCTTCTAGTCAAAGAATCACCATAAAAAGTAGTCTGCTAAAAATACTAGATCGGACTTTAAACTAGCTCAAGCTTTTGTAAAAGGACCTAAACATATAGATTTAGAGATATTTAAAGGAGCTAAGGAGGCTAACAAAGAAAGAAAGCAAGAGCGAAGGAGCACTTGGGGACTAAGCTGCTAGGAAGGGAGTCAAACTAAAAAATTCAAAATGAATGGAATAAATGTTTTCTTACCCCTCGCTGATATAGACTACAAAGTGCGAGCATAGAATGTAAGATATTTTGCTACTTCTTGAAGTCTCATAAATATAGTATTTATCACAATAAATGTTATGTGGCACCCAATCATGCATGAACCTAAATCTAATATGAATGAATCATCACGTTTGAGCAAAAAAAAAAAAAAAGTACAAAATAGGCTGACTATAATTCAATAGAGAAACATTGGTGACTTAAATATAAACTTAAACTCAATATTGACAAGTAATGTGGCATAGCTGATAAGCTAACATAATACTAACACGTAGTGAACGACTAGAAGATAACACATGATGGCCAACTTGTTCACAACATATATCCTATCAAAGATAAAAATCTCAATTAGGAGAGATTTTCATCAAGAACGCTGCCCTATTTAAGATTCAAGCTCATCTAGCTGTTGACTGTTAATTGAATCAAATCAAAAAAACTCTTTCAAACACCTTTAAAAATAGTCTTAAACCTCTTAAATCTCAAGTATGAGAATGACTTTAAAACAAGCTTAAAAATTTCTTGTACTGGCTTGAGCTTCAGAATCTCTTAGAGAAAATCTCCAGACTTCTTCTATTCTCTCTTTTATGCAGCAATTCATCCATAGGCTAGCTAGGAGTGTTCTATCATCTATATTTTTATTTTCATGTTGGTTGGTGTTTAAGAGATAATTTTGGACATCAACAATTTGTAACATTTATACTTTCAAATCAATGAAATATCTTATTTCTATAATTTCTTTTATATTGTCTCATAATTACTTTGATTTTTGCTGATACTATGTTGGATTAACAAGAAAACTAAAATTTCATTTGTAGATTGTAACAAGGAAATTCAAAATATTGTGATGAATTCTATCTATCCAGCAGTCTAGGGATCTAAAATTGCTCTTCTTTTCATAAAGTGAATCAATTATCGTTCTCTTGCAAACTTTTTAAGCCCTCAGGAAAAGAGAAAATTATTGCTCCCTTGTATGTACTATCTTTGCCATATCATATATGTTGCCGCCGGGATCCGTCCTCCAACTCGGACGCGGTCGATCTCCTGGTCTGGGCTTCCTCCTGGGCGGACCTACACAGAAGTCCTCGCGCGAGAGGCGTTGGGGGTGGCCCTCCGCGGAAGACCCTTCGACGCTCAAGTCAGCAGGGGATCGGTGATCAACAGAAAGTGGGAAGGTGGATCTCTCTGGGGAGTCTCTCCAGGGATGGCCGATCGGGAGCTCTAGGGGAGCGCCGACGAGCAATGGAGGAGAGTGAGAGTGCGAGAGTGAGCCGGAGGCAGTGAGCGCATACCTAAGAAATCTGGGAGTGTCATATTTATAGGCTGTCACCTGGATCTTGAGCGCCTTCTGGAAGGTTCGAAGGTTGTTGGGATACGGAGATGAATTGAATCAGGCCGTTGTGGGGCCGTTGGGATCCGTATCTTGTTCGTTAAGGGATCGACGGCTAGGAGAGCTCCTTGTTGGCATGAGATCTAGTAGATGCGTAGGTCCCAGGTAGCTGTATTAGGTTCTAGACCACTCTTCAATATAATTCTTTGCCTGGGATGCTGTTACGATAGGCCTAGGCTCTCCCGCGTCGGGTTTCACGGAGGTGAGTATCGGATCATGGATCGCTCGGTGAGGTTGAGCTATAGGTAGTTCGTGAAAAATGAGCCATGGGAGGCTCGGGGAAGCCGAGCTATGGAAGCCCGGAGGAAGCCGAACCATGGGAGGCTCGGGGGAGCCGAGCTACGGAAGCCCGGAGGAAGCTGAACCATGGGAGGCTCGGGGAAGCCGAGCTACGGAAGCTCGAAGGAAGCCGAACCATGGGAGGCTCGGGGAAGCCCGAAGGAAGCCGAACCATGGGAGGCTCGGGGGAGCCGAGCTACGGAAGCCCGGAGGAAGCCGAACCATGGGAGGCTCGGGGAAGCCGAGCTACAGAAGCCCGGAGGAAGCCGAACCATGGGAGGCTCGGGGAAGCCGAGCTACGGAAGCCCAGAGGAAGCAAACCATGGGAGGCTCGAAGAAGTCGAGCTACGGAAGCCCAGAGAAAATCGAGCTATGGAAGCCCGGAGAAAACCGAGCTACGAAGCCCGAAGAAAACTGAGCTATGGAAGCCCGGAGAAAACCGAGCTATGGAAGCCCGGAGAGGTCGAACCATGGGAGGCTCGGGGGGGCACATGGCTGACGGACCATATTAGTTTAGCTTATTCCTCGGGGGCATATTGTAGCGGGCGGAGGGACGGGGTCGGTCTCAGCCCTCTTGCACGATTATCAGTGCAAATGATGATTCTACCCCACAACACATGCCCCCCACTCCCTAGTTCGAAGCGTAGGTTCGGGCGTAGGGAGTATAGGCTTAGGTGGCGCGATCTGCATTTGGGGATGCGTATTTGATTGCCTGCGCAATGATGCCCTAATTAATGCCATGGGGCCATCTTGCCTTTCCGAGGCGGGTCCATTATTCCTTAGGGGCGAAGATAACGGCTGGGGAAGTGCCACGTGGGAAATCTCGGCTTTCACGGCACCCATAGCAGCAGTTTCGGACACCTCATCCTCACCCTAGGTGGTTTCGATTGGAAAAATGGAGTCGTGGCGGCGCTATCTTTATTTATAGTGCCCCTTTCGTTCTCCTCTGAAGGATTTCGTCTTCTTGCTCTCGCTGCGATTCTGCTTAGCGTTTCTTGCGATTGAAGACATGGTGAGCCCAAGCGACCAGGCTTCGGAGGTGACCCTGGCGGACCTGGAACGGATGCGTCGTTTGTACAAGATCCCCCAGGACGTCGTCTTGTTGGTCCGATGGCTGAGGACAGAGTGACATCGGGGTTAGAGGATGGAGCATTCTGCTATGAGGAAAGCTTGAGGGCAGGCCTCCGGTTCCCCCTCCATCTGTTGGTGCGGGAGGTGATGAAGTTCTACAACATATGTTTCACCATGGTGGCCCCCAACAGTTGGCGCAACCTCATCGGGTTCATCTCATTGTGCAAGCACCTCGGGGTGACCGCGACCCTCTCACTATTCAGGGTGTGCTTCAATCTGGTCTCCGGGAGGGCCTTAGAATGGCCTTACATCGGTCCCCGAAGATCCTTCAAGATGATTTCGGACAACCCATCGTTGATAAAGGAGTAGAAGTCGCGGTTCTTCATAGTCGGGGGGAACATTGGTTTGGATTTCCCTCGGGTGTGGGGGCAGTACGTGAAGGATCTGGAGACGCACCCGGAATTAACTGATTCGGAGAAGAGGGACTTGGTTGTGCTGCGCAGCAGTCAGGCGCTCCCAGCCAGCGTTCTCTTATCGGAGGATGCTCTCTTTGCGGCCGGCTTGAGCCCTGTCGATCCTCGCGGTGAGTATTACCCCGTAATTGATTTTTAGCATGGTTCCACCTTCGATTTTTGTATGAACTGACGGGTGAATCATATTGCCCCTGCAGCCGAAAGGTCGGTGCTCGCAGACCAGCTGAGGGAGGAGCTGGGCAAGCGCCGCAGGAGATCTGGTTCTAGCAGCAAGCATCGGCCTGAGAAGAGGCCTCGCCCTCCGGCTCCCGCTCCAGGGGGATCAGGGGGGACGGCGACGGCCGCGCTCTTTGTCGCCGCGGGCTGAAGCTATTGAGGGCCTGGCGGGGCGCGATCTTCCGCGCCGGAGGAGGGTCTGTCGAGGGGCGAAGACCAGGAAGCCATGGGGGTTTAGAGGAGGCTGCTGAGGTTTCCTCCCCCCGTCGTCGTTTTGTCCAATGACGGCGAAGGGGAAACGCCAGTTGGCCTAGGGGCTTCCGCAGACGAGGCGGCTCGGTCTCCCTCATTGGAGGCCAGTGGCTCGGCGAGGTCACAGGAGGAGGTGGGGGCGACCCCCGCCTCCATCGAGGTAGGAGGAAAGGTTGCGGCTGCTAAGGTTCGGCCTGGATCGCCGGTAGGAGAGCCAGCGGGCGACGAGGAGATGGTCGAACCCGCCGAACCAACGACCGAGCTCGTGGGGGGCTCTCTGGTGAAGGGCCTTCCATCGAGGAACAAGGGGCCCCGGGGGGAGCAGAAGTTTCTGAAGGGCCTGTCGTGGATAGGGAAATCTCTGAGGAGACGAGAAAGAAGGAGAAGAAGAAGAAGAAGGAGGGAGCCGGCGAGCAAAGGGGGTGCTTCGGCCGAAGCTCTCCTCATTGGAGCCGAGACGTCCGAGGCATCTCAAGCGAGGGCCCTGGCGGCGGAAGCCGGATTATCGAGAAGTTCATGGGTCGCAGGAGTTCTGGATGGCTCCCTGGGAGCAGACTTCCACTCACGCGACCCGGAAGTGAGCGCCAGGTTCTCCGCTCTAATGCGGTCCGCGTTCCAAGGAGAGGAGGGTTCTTCAGTAGGAGGGGGTCATCCGGAAGACCTTGTCGAGATGGCCTTCCGGCGTGCTGGGATGCCAAATGAGGCTTTCCTTCTCCCCGAGATCGACGACCTTGCCCTTACAAGGATCGCGACAGATTATGCGTCTCGGGTAAGTTATCGCACCAAAGTCGGGTCTCTGGTCAGTTAGTTCGACTATCTTTTATGCGTGTCATCCTTTTCTTCGCAGAGTGCCTTGATCATGAGGGCGCTGAAATGGCGCTTGCATCTGGCAGTTGGAGCTTGGGCTCGGCCCGCTACGAGGCCGATCACTTCAAGGAGAGGGCGGATTCGACCGACAAACTCTCTCGGGCCTTGGTGGCCCTTCAAAGGGAGCTCGGGGAGGCTCGCAGAATTCTTGCAGTTGAGAGGGAGAGAGCCCCCCGACTCGCTGCACAGGTCGGTGAGCTCCAGCGGGAGCTTGGGGAGGCCAACAAGATTCTCGCGGTTGAGAGGGAAAGAGCCTCTCAACTCACTGTACAAATTGGCGAGCTCCAAGGCTTCCGCGAGCAATCCGAGAAGGCTAGTCTGGAGCTTTCTCAGGCCAGGGCGGAGTGTGAAGGCAAGGTTAAGTCCATGCAACTATTCTTTGATAAGAGGTGGGACCAGCTGAAGGCTAACCACGCTGAAGATAAGGCCAGCTGGAGCAAAAAGTTTGAGGAAGAGCGCAAATGCCGGTGGCAGCAGGACCACCTCACCCGCCTAAGCAAGGAGCTTGCCGATACTCAGGATCGGCTAAAGTGGTCGGATGAGCGAGCTGCCCGACTATCTGATGAGGTCGACTTTGCTCGTCAGGAAATCGGAGATACCCAGGCCCGGGTGGACGAACTAAAGGAGAGCCTCCGCCAGAACCAGTCGGCTAAGTCCAGGGCTTTCAACAGGGTCCACGTGCTGGAGGGTGAGCTAGCACGGCGGGAGGAGCAGGTACGGCGCTATTGGTTCCACTCGTTTTGATTTTTCAATTTTTGCTTTACTCGGCTTTTTTGTCCGCAGACGCACAAGATGGGGCAGGAATTCCAGGGACGGTTAGTGGCGTTCGGAGAGGAGGCGGCTTCGAGGCACCGAAGGATCTCCGAACTGGAGAAGCAATTAACCAAGGCAAACGCGCGGGCCTCCTCGGTGGAGGAATACAAGAAATCCACGAATTTACCGACGAACGTAGGGCAGCCTGCGCCGATGCCTTTCAGCTAGGGGAAGACGAAGCGCGGGCCAAGGTTGCCCAGGCTTACCCTGACCTGGATCTGTTGCTTGGCGGTCGAACATTACGAAGCATACACCCCGGGGGCCGAGGAGGACGAGTATGGAGAAATATCGGATGTCGACCTCGAAGCTATCCTGGGAGCCGATGCGACTACCGACGCACCCCGCCGCAGCACCTTCAAGAAAGGAGAGCCAAGCAATGCCCCTGCTGACGCAGCTGCAGGAGATGCTGGGATTGATCCCAAACCCTGACCCTTTGGGGGGGGCCACATGTGTTTTTCTTTTCTTTCACTTTGTACTTCGATCGGAAATCAATAAATGAATCGGTTGTTTTTCATTTGTTCATCTTCCTTGGATGATTTCATGTCTCGAATTTTGGAGGGATATCCTTGTAGAGGCCAAGGCGTAGGGGTTGTCTCGACGGGGAAGGTCGGACGGTAACATAGCCTGGTATAAAAAGGAAGTTGAGAGACGATTTAACTCAACTTAGGCCGAATGACATGGTGATTCGACCAAGCTCGAAGGATGGGATAGCCTTTTAAGGGTCGAGGGCAAAGTGGTTCGACTAGGGCCGAAGAACGAAATAGCTCGCTAAGGCCGAAGGATGAGGTAGCTCGGCTAGGGCCGAAGAACTAAATAGCTGGCTAAGGCGGAGGGACGAAGTAGCTCGGCTAGGGCGAAGAACGAAGTAGCTCGGCTAGGGCCGAAGAACGAAGTAGTTCGGCTAGTAGCAGATATTTCGGTTAGTTCCGAAGTATGGAAGCAGTTTTGGCCCCGAAAAGGGGTCATCAGGTGATGCCTAGGCATCACGCAATCAGACTGGGGGGGCATTGCCGAGGAACGCTCGACATGCGCCCCTTTATAGCGTTGTCAGCGCCCTATCTTCTCTCAGGCGAGTCAATTTTTTTTGCCGAAACGGATGATACAGCTTTGATGCCGGTAGAAAGCTGCTCTAGAGCCTTCCGGGAGGCCTTTATTGTGTTGGTCCTTTCCCATGCGGGTTGTTTCAGTGCGTGTCGCGAGCGCTTGCCCGCCATTGGAGGGTGTCATTTTCGTAGGACGATCTCCCGGATCTGCCAGCTTCTGTAGGATTGGCAGGCGATTTTCTGTGTTTAATAATCATGATCCGGATCAAAGGAGATCTTTGCGTGCGTCATGGCTCAGATGACGGGCTTGGCGCGCAATGGGGCGCTGCTTTCATCCTGGGAGGCCACGTGATGGCATGGGTTAGGTTTTTGAATCTCGGGGCTTCCTGCATTGATAGCTGCTCCGGTTCGTTTCTGCCTATAAAAAGGGGGAAAGAGGGGTCGTGTTAGGCCATCCCCAAAGTTTCCTTCCCTGTGAGAGTTTCCACAATGCCCATCTCTCTGGTGCTTCGAATGGAAGGACCGAGCTCTCTTTTGTAAGCCGTTCTCCCCTGGATAGTTGGGGTGATGAAGGAGCAATTGAAGAGTGGCTCGCCCTCAGGGGATGAGTCCCGAAGATCATATGGAGAGCGCACAGGAGGGCCGCAGAGATCACACGGAGAGCGCACATATGCGCTTCCCGTGTGTCCTTTGTGGTTCCCCCTTGGGGACGTACGATAGGAAGTGTACGCGGGCTCCCCATGACTCGCGTGAACTTCTCCTCCTCCCCTGGTTTGGATTCATGGGCTTGCCCGCCTGGGAATCTTTCATCACATGGGGATGGTGTGTCGCCCGCAGGTACCTTGCCTTTGAGTTTGGGTAAGGCGGAGCGGTACACACCCGGTTTGGGGGAGCGCTTTGGCGCCAGGGCCTGCGAGCTTCCTTTCTACTCGTCGGGGGGCCTCTCGGTTGGGTGGTTTGGGGTAATATCCTGTCCACCCTTCCCGATTATTCTGATATCCCGGTTGGGTCGCCGAGATATCATTATTTACCAAAGCTGGTCGCAACGGTTGGTCCATGTCGCAGCCCATTATCGGCTCGAGCTGACTGGTCGTGGCTTGTCTGATTTATCGGTCCGGACGCCGGAGCATCACAGTTGCCCAGATCTACTTTGGAGCAGTTTGTCTGAGTTTTGTACTCGTCTTTATTTTATGCATTTCAATGCTCTTGTAATGCCTCTCAGGCGGTTGTAATCGGTTTTGATGACAATGAAATGAAGGAAGCTTTGTTCTTTTTCTCAATCCTGTTTCTTTTGTGCGAGGAGTTGTCGTTGTTGGCTGAGGCGTGAGGACATCTCGTTCGCTTTTGGACGAGGGTCCCGCTACCTGAGTCGATCAGGGCTTGTAAGCTGCCCGGGACTAGATGGAGATTTAGAGACTATTTGGTGGTAAAATATGTTCCTTGACTCTGGCCGAAGCTCGGAAATTCATGATTCGATCTTATTGGAGTTCGGACATTTGTGGCCCAGCCCTGCGAGGTTCGGAGAATGGTTGCTTGGCCTTGCCAAGTTCGGAGATTTGTTGCTCGGCCCAGCCGAGGTTCGGAGATTCAGAGCTTGGAGGGATGACTTAGTCGTCACCATGAGTCATGATGCTAGGTCCCCGCGAGGTTCGGTGAGGAGCGTCAAGGCAGAACGGGCGGTGCATGGTCACGCCCTGCATTTACGATTTGACTATTCCGGGGAGCGAGTTATTGCCAGGTGCTGGCGCTCTCTCTTTTTCACTTTCCGAAAGGCGGCTGATTTAAGAGAGCTTAGGGAAGTGTTGAGGGCATTTATTATGGGGGGCCGGCAGATCGGGAAGTATCCCATTTCTAGAGAAGGAGGGGGGTTCCGAACAGTCCGTCTGCTTTTACCGATCTCGCTCGGGATGGGGCATGACCCTTCGGATTCTGCAGGCGCCAGTTAAAGCAGCGACACGTGGCAATTCTCACGGGTCGGTATTTATGGCCCGACTGATCGAGATACTCGCCTGAAGAGTATAAATACGGACGAGTGGGGTGCTGGTGCTCGCCATCCTTTTGGTTCGATCTTTAAACAGCTTTCAACATGGCTTTTCGAGGAGGAGAGCAATCACCTGACAGATTAGGCGCGGTGATCAATGGTCTGGGGTCCAGAGGGAGGCCGTCCCACTATTACGGTTGACGGCCAGGCCTTGGCGTCAGCCTTCGCGAGCCACGCACGGCTCGAGAGGGTTGTCGAGGAGTACATCGCTGTCTCTACGAGGGAGGTCACGGCCCTTCGCCGGGTGGTGGACCGGCAAAGGGGGGAGATAGCATCTCTCCACCGACAAGTTGCCGAGCTGTCCCAGCGCTTGGAGGACTTGTCAACCCCGGAGAAGATAGTGAGCCTTAGTGAGGGCTCTTTTACTTCTTTTTCTTTTTTACCGTTGTTGTCTTTCTTCTCTTTTTAATCAATGAATATGAGGACTTGGCACACGGTGCATCTTATTGTTTCCAAAGCATTTGCGAATGTTGGTTGGGATTTATCAGCCGCCCGAGTTCGAGCTAAGTCTTAGGAGACCATAGTCGGGTTTAATTAGGGCACACAAGCCACCCAAACCCGAACATAGTTTAGGAGATTGTTTAGGTTGGTCGGGGCTTGTAAGCTGCCCGAATCCGAACCACGTTTTTTTTTTGGGGGGTCGTTGGTCCCTGTTTGGACCAGTGGCGGCCTAGGCAGTCCTTTAAAAGGAGATCCTTTACTTCTTTCGGAGTATCAGGAGGTTTTTATTTTTAGGATATCCGAGAGGTCACCCTGCTTCAAATGATGCCCTGGGGTGCGGCTAAAGTGCGAAGGCTTTGCTCTTTTGGCCGAGGATTCGGGCATCGGGCGTGACCAGGGCGCGGGAATATCGCTTGGTTGGCCCGAGGAATTCGATAGTTTAAGGTCGTTCTCCGGCTTTGGCCGAGATTTCTAGAAGCAGAATATACCCCTTGACTTTGGCCAGGGTTTGCGCACTCCGTTTTGGCCGGGGCTTCAGAGATCGTGGCTCTGTCTAGTTCGGGGATTCTGCCGCTCGATCCTGCCGAAATTTGGTGACCTTGTTACTCGGCCCAGCCGAGGTTCGGAGTTTTTGTTGCTCGGCCCAGCCGAGGTTCGGAGATTTGTTGCTCGGCCCAGCGAGGTTCGGAGATTTGTTGCTTGGCCCAGCCGAGGTTCGGAGATTTGTTGCTCGGCCCAGCCGAGGTTCGGAGATTAGTTGCTCGGTCCAGCCGAGGTTGGGAGATTTGTTGCTCGGCCCAGCCGAGGTTCGGAGATTTCCTGTTCAAATAGGTAACTCGGTTGTGCCGAGAATTGGTGAGCAGCACATGTTTCTTTTCGCAATTTTTTGGCGATATAATGTATGATGATTCATATTGTAAATTACAAATATGTGCCGACAAAAGGTATAATAAGGTATAATAAGGTGAGCCTATAAAGGACATACCCTATTGATAATACTTACGGAGATTGTCCGAGTTCCACGTTCGGGGGATGGACTTTCCTAAGTCTTGCAGCTTGTAGGTCCCCGGTCCAACGATCTCCGCTACTTGGTATGGGCCTTCCCAGTTTGGTGCCAGCTTTCCTTGCTCCAGCGGTTTGGAGACAGATGCTTTCCGGAGGACAAGGTCGCCAGGCAAGAAAGCTTTCCCTTTGACTCTGGAGGCGTGGTAGCGGGCCACCCTTTGCTGATAGGCGACTACTCTGATCCAAGCTTTCTCTCTAACCTCCTCTATCAGGTCGAGGTTGGTGCGGAGCTATTCGTCGCTGGCTTCCTCCGAGTAGCTTTCCACCCGCAGTGAAGGGAGGCCTATCTCTACGGGGATAACGGCCTCTGTGCCGAAGGCCATCCGGAATGGGGTTTCGCCTGTGGGTACTCTTGGGGTGGTGCGGTAGGCCCACAGGACATGGTGTAACTCATCTGCCCACCTACCTCGGGCCCTGGAGAGCCGAGCTTTGATACCTTGAAGCAATGTCCGGTTGGTTACTTCAGCCGCTCCGTTGGCTTGCGGATGCCGACTGAGGTGAGGTGGTGACGGATTCCGTGTTCTTCGCATAATTGGCGAAACTTTGGGTTGTCGAATTGCCTGTCGTTATCAGTGATTATAGTGTGCGGGAGGCCGAAACGGCAGATGATGGACCTCCATACAAAATCTTTGGCCCGTGCCTCAGTTATTTTGCAACCGCCTTCGCCTCGACCCATTTAGTGAAGTAGTCGATGGCGACGAAGAGAAATTTCCGCTGTCCCGTGGCGAGCGGAAACGGGCCGAGGATGTCCATCCCCCACTTGGCAAAGGGCCAGGCGGAGGATATAGGAACCAGGCTGGCGGAGGGGAGTCTTTGAATGCTTGAGTGCCTTTGGCATGGGTCGCAAGCTCGGACAAGGTCGTCTGCATCCTTCTGCATGGTCGGCCAATAGTAGCCTTGTCGAAGCACCTTGTGACACAGGGACCGGCTTCCCAGATGGTTGCCGCAAATCCCCTCATGCACTTCACGGAGAGCATAATCTGCTTCAAACGGGCGGAGACATCTGAGCAGTGGCATGGAGGACTGTTTGTAGAGTTGATCGTCGATCAGTACATAATGGGTGGCTTGTAGCTTTAGCTTTCTGGCCTCTCTCCGGTCAGGTGGAAGCGACCCTTCTTTGAGGTACCTCAGAATAGGATCGAACCATGATGGTTCGGCCTCAACTTGCATTATTCGGTCGGCTTCCGTGATACTGGGTTTCTCAAGGTCTCCAGGTAAAATTTTTGCTCGGCGTCCATTGACTCCGCCTCCAACCGAGACAATAGGTCGGCATGGGCATTTTCGGACCTAGGAATCTGAATAATCTCAAACTCGGGAAAATGGGAGAGTAGGCTCCGCACCTCTTGAAGATATCGGATCATGTTTGGTTCCCGAGCCTCAAACTCCCCTCGCACATGACCTGCCACCAGCTGGGAGTCGGTGAAGGCATTAAGTTTCTCCACCTTCAGGTTGCGGGCGATTCGGAGACCGGCCAGCAGGGCTTCATACTCAGCTTCGTTGTTGAGGCCGGGAAGGAGAAGCGTACACCATATTCAAAAGTCGCCCCCTCCAGACTGGTGAGAACCAGACCCGCACCGGAGCGATGAGCGTTAGATGACCCGTCGACATGGAGGAGCCAGCGGGCACCAGATTTTGGTTCTTCGGGGGAGTCGGGGGTGGAGCCGTCCTCCGGGATGGCACACTCGAGGAGGAAATCGGCTAACACCTGAGCTTTGATGGCCGGGCGAGGCTGAAAGTGGATATCATGCTCGCTCAGCTCGATGGCCCACTTGGTCATTCTCCCTGATGTCTCCGGGCGGTGGACCACCGCCTTGATGGGTTGGTCAGTCAGGACCGTCACAGAATGCGCCTGGAAGTATGGTCGCAGCTTCCGAACTGAGGTGACAAGGCCAACACCATCTTTTCAATTCTGCTATACCTTGTCTCTGCGTCACGGAGTAGCCTGCTGACATAATAAATCGGCTTCTGGCCTTGTTTTCCTCCCTGACTAGCACCGAGCAGACGCACCTTCTGAAATAGCCAGATATAGGAACAGCGTCTCGCCCGGGCTTGGACTGCTGAGGAGTGGAGGCGAGCCGAGGTACTTCTTGAGGTTTTGGAATGATTTTTGACATTCGGGGGTCCACTGGAAGTTCTTAGCCGACCGGAGGGTTTTGAAGAAGGGGAGGCATCTTTCGGCTGAGCGCGCCACGAAGCGGTTGAGAGCCGCTATCCTCCCAGTTAGGCGCTGGACTTCTTTAATAGACGCCGGAGGCGCCATTTGTTGAAGAGCTTGAATCTTCTGGGGGTTAGCTTCGATACCTCGCTGGGACCATGAAGCCAGGAACTTTCTGGAGTTAACGCCGAATGCGCACTTAGTCGGATTGAGCTTCATCCCATACTTGCGAGCGTCGCAAAGCTCTCCGAGAGGTCCTCACGTGCTGTGATGCTTCTTTGCTTTTGACCAGCATATCGTCGACATATACCTCCATGTTCCGGCCAATTTACTCCTTGAATACTTTATTAACTAGCCTTTGGTAGGTGGCTCCTGCATTTTTAAGACCAAAAGGCATGACACGGTAACAGTAAGTACCTCGGTCGGTTATGAAGGCGGTCTTTTCTTCATCCTCGGGGGCCATTCGGATCTGATTGTAGCCGAAGTAAGCGTCCATGAATGTCAGCATTTGGTGACCCAGGTGGCGTCCATAAGCTGATCGATCCGGGGAAGAGGGAAGCTGTCCTTCGAGCAGGCTTTGTTGAGATCGGTGAAGTCGATGCAAATCCACCACTTGCCGTTCGACTTCTTCACCATGATGACGTTCGATAGCCAGCTCGGGTAATTTACCTCCCGGACGAAGTTTGCCTTGATGAGTTTATCAACTTCTTCTTCAATAGCCTTCTGCCGCTCCGGGGCAAAGCTCCTCTTCTTCTGCTTGACGGGCGGTGCATCTCATCCACGTTGAGACGATAGACGAGAACCTCGGGGCTGATCCCCGGCATGTCGAGGTAGACCAGGCAAGACGTCAGCGTTGCTTCGGAGAAATTCGATCAACTGCGCCGAGGTTCGCCCTTTAGCAGCGACCCGATCTTTATGGTTCGGTCGGGACGAGCTTCATCCAGCGGCACTTTCCAGCTCCTCGGCTGGTTCTCCTCGCTGTTCGGCGAAATCCTCCCGAGCGTCCAGCCCATCAACCTTTGGCATTCTGGACTGAAGGCTGGTAACGAAGCACTGCCGAGCCATGGTTTGGATTCCTTGAACAACTCCAACTCCCCGCTCGGTGGGGAATTTCATGGACAGGTGTGGGATGGAGACAACTGCCTTGAGGGACATCAGGCCGGGTCTGCCGAATATTGCGTTGTATGGAGACCTGAGTTTGGTTACTAGGAAGTCCATGTGAACAGTGGCCACAAGGGGCCAGGCTCCTGCGCGAACCGTCAGGGTTACGACCCTTCCGGGATGATGACGTCGCCTGTGAATCCCATTAGGGTGGAATCCACAGCTCGAAGGTTTTCTGTGAGCAGTCTCATCTTGGAAAACATCGAGGTACAAAACATTCACCGAACTTCCACTGTCAACAAGGATCCGGCTTACATCATAGTTATTTAAATTGAGGGATACAACTAGTGCATCGTCATGTGGGAACTGTATCCCTCGGAGATCATCGTCGGAGAAGGAGAGCTCGTCCGTTCCTGCTCTCTTTGGCGCCGAGCCTTCATCATCATTTCTGGAACTCGAGCCGCCGGCCTCTTCAATCATGTTAATATGGCCAATCACGGGTGGATTGGAGGAGGAGGAGGTGTTGAGGCTCGGGTTGGCAGTCACCTCCTTGCCCTGGCTCAGGCGCCCTCCTGAACTGATTCAGTCGGCCCCGTTGAATCAGCCTCTCATTTCATTTTTCAGCTGCCAGCATTCCTCAGTGTCGTGGCCGTGTTCCGGTGGTAGAGGCAGTACTTGGTGGGGTCCCTCCGGGTTGGGTTCCCTCGAAGAGGGGCTGGCCGGGGAAGCTAGCGCTCTATCTCCATGAGGATCTACGCCCGGGGCACAGTTAGTGGAGTGTAGCGGCCGAATCGCCTAGGCGGGCTCCGGAGCGATTCCTCGGCGCAGTGGGGGAGCTCTTTGGTGACGAGGTGGACTCGGCCAACGGGCAGATTGGTGCCTATCGGGACCTTAGGGCTCTTTCTTCTTTGCCAGCTCAGCGCGGGCAACTCTCCGCGATTCTTCGACCCTGGCATACTTGTCTGCCAAGGCCATCATATCGGAGAGGTTTGGGGGGTAGCTGACTTCCATCGCCAGGTAGAAGTTGCTTTCCTTCGAAACTCCTCCCGCTAAGGCGGACATAGCCACCTCATGATTGAGGTGGTCCACCTCTAGCATGGCCTTGTTGAAGCGGCCAAGATAGTTTCTCAGGGATTCCCCCTCTCTCTGCTTGACTTCGGAGAGGGATTCGGATCTCCGTCGGTGACGGCGGCTGCTGACGAACTGGCCAATAAAAAGACGGCTCAGCTCGTCGAATGAATCAATGGAACCTGGCTTCAAGGCGTTGAACCAGGTTCGAGCAGATCCTCTGAGGGTGGAGGGGAAGGCGCGGCAGAGGATCGCGTCGGATGCTCCGTGGAACATCATTATTGACCGAAGCTGCTGAGATGATCATCCGGGTCAGAGGAGCTGTGATAGGGCTCGACGGCAGGTAGCTTGACATGGGAGGGAATCACTTCCTCCATGATCCCTTTGGAGAAACGGATGCCCTGCTCCGCCTTGGGCTGAGGCGGATAGGCCTGCTTGGTGGTCCAGCTCCTGACGCATCTCCGGATCTGTCGATGGATCTCCTCTTCAGCAGTAAGAGGAGGAGCTGGGCGGGGAGAGCGCAGGGACAGCGTCGAATCATGGTGGAGGACACCGGGGAAAGGGTCCGGGCTCATCGAGATCTGGGAGGATCCCGATCAAAGCCGCCTCGCAGGACCGATTTGTCCCCTCTGGGTCGGTGTGGAGGGTCCATGGCCTCATGCGGACCAGAGGAGGAGGTGGCCGGAGAGGAAGGAGCTGCGGCCTCCTTATGAAGGTGCGGAGCAGGGGCGCTGCGAAACGCTCTAAACCAGATGGGTCAGGGCCTGGACCTGCTGGACCAGCGTGGCGAACTGGTCCTGGGTCACCGGGATGACCGGCGGCGACGGGGTCTCAACTGGTGGAGGCTGCGGCGCCGTGTTGTTCATCGGATCAGGTCTTTGAGCGGCGACCTGGTCTTGGGATTCAGAGGTTGCTATTCTCCGATTAGCCATTGGAGAGGTTCTGCTCCAGATCGAGATCCTTATCTCCTTTCTTCAAGTTTTAATGGGACTTGAGACCCTTCCTCTAGCGCCAATCTGTTGCCGCCGGGATCCGTCCTCCGACTCGAGCGCGGTCGATCTCCTGGTCTGGCTTCCTCCTAGACGGACCTACACAGAAGTCCTCGCGCGAGAGGCGTTGGGGGTGGCCGTCCGCGGAAGATCCTCCGACCCTCAAGTCAGCAGGGGATCGGTGATCAACAGAAAGTGGGAAGGTGGATCTCTCTGGGGAGTCTCTCCAGGGATTGCCGATCGGGAGCTCTAGGGGAGCGCCGACGAGCAATGGGGAGAGAGAGTGCGAGAGTGAGCCGGGGCAGTGAGCGCATACCTGAGAAAATCTGGGAGTGTCGTATTTATAGGCTGTCACCTGTATCTTGAGCGCCTTCTGGAAGGTTCGAAGGTTGTTGGGATACGAGATGAATCGAATCAGGTTGTTGTGGGGCCGTTGGGATCCGTATCTTGTTCGTTAAGGGATCGACGGCTTGGAGAGCTCCTTGTTGGCCTGAGATCTGGTAGATGCGTAGGTCACAGGTAGCTGTATTAGGTTCTAGACCACTCTTCAATATAATTCTTTGCCTGGGATGCCGTTACGATAGGCCTAGGCTCTCCCGCGTCGGGTTTCGTGGAGGTGAGTATCGGATCATGGATCGCTCGGTGAGGTCGAGCTATAGGTAGTTCGAAAAAAACGAGCCATGGGAGGCTCAGGGAAGCCGAGCTATGGAAGCCCGGAGGAAGCCGAACCATGGGAGGCTCGGGGAGCCGAGCTACGAAAGCCTGGAGGAAGCCGAACCATAGGAGGCTCGGGGGAGCCGAGCTACGGAAGCCCGGAGGAAGCCGAACCATGGGAGGCTCGGGGAGCCGAGCTACGGAAGTCCGGAGGAAGCCGAACCATGGGAGGCTCGGGGAAGCCGAGCTACGGAAGCCCGGAGGAAGCCAAACCATGGGAGGCTCAGGGAAGCCGAGCTACGGAAGCCCGGAGGAAGCCGAACCATGGGAGGCTTGGGGAAGTCGAGCTACGGAAGCCCGGAGAAAATCGAGCTATGGAAGTCCGAAGAAAACCGAGCTACGGACGCCCGAAGAAAACCGAGCTACGGAAGCCTGGAGAAAACCGAGCTATGGAAGCCCGGAGAGGTCGAACCATGGGAGGCTGGAGGGGCGCATGGCCTGACGGACCATATTAGTTTAGCTTATTCCTGGGGGGCATATCGTAGCGGGCGGAGGGACGGGTCGGTCTCAGCCCTCTTGCACGATTATCAGTGTAATGATGATTCTACCCCCAACAATATATATGCATGAATTACAGGATGTCTGAGGATCTTTTTTGGCCACTAATATGTGAACGAAAATTTTCTCTCGACAACTAAAATTTATGCTTTCTGTACTGCTTATTGAATGATGTGTGTTGCTTTTGAAAGATTTTAAAACCATCAGTTTGACCTCATACCTTATGGATCCATCGTTGTCAAGGTCGGCAGCCACCAGATCGCCGACGGTCATCTTCTTCCCGAGGACCCATCTAGCAATCCTTCGATTCCTCTTCTCAACCCTCAACTCAGTCAGGTACAAGAAGGCCCTGGCCACCGCCAAAGTGCTCACCAACAACCACACTGCCGCGAACAACCTCCCCTCCACGGTGAGGAAAGTATAATCCCCGTAGCCCACCGTCGTCACGGAGGTCACCGAGAGATAGAAGCTATCGAGCCAGCTCAACCCTTCCAAGGCATGCACCACGATCGTCCCCATGGCGATGCAACCGATAACTACTCCTAAAGCTAACCCCACTTTCATCCTCACTCTCATTCTTCCCTTCTTCACATCAATTACATATGTCCTGAAGATCATATTACGCCGATCCTCATCCATCGAGCTCAGCAACACGGCCTCTTGCTTGTCGAGCACGTACGTCACCAGTCCATTAAGCAAGATATCCACAAAGCCAAACCCGACTAAGATGAAGGCGCATGTAAAGAGCTTGGTGAATCCGGTGTCCGGCGTTATGTCGCCGTATCCAATGGTACACAAGGTGACGATGGTGAAGTAAAGGGCATCCACCAAGTGAAACGTGGTGTGCCCTTTGAAGCCGCTGCTCCTCACCATGTAGACGATGACGCCGATGGTGACATACAAGCTAACCCCGACAATCGCTTGCTTCACCACCGAAGGCGTCGAGGGGGTGCTTGGGCGCTTGTCGTTGAGCCGGCCGGGAGAGGCGGCTTCTTTGATTTCGCTGAAGATTGTGGGCGCAGAATGCGATCGGCGGGAGACCGAAGCAGTGCGCTCATGGGATTCAGTGATGGCTGGTGAATTGGAGATCGGGTGATTGAGGGGGAGATGGGGAGTTTGGGTAGGGGATGTAGCACTCATAAAACTGAAAGCATCGCGGCGTTGGGGACGCAGAGGAGTGGCGTGGCTGTTAAAGGTATGGAAGGAAATATGGTGGTTCTTCGATTGTTTGGGAGAGGAGGAGGTCCCTGCGGGCAGTAAGGGCTCGTCCATGACCGTGAAACAGCTCGGACGGATCTCCTGACCAGTTGTGGTCTTGGTCATGGAGTTCAACACACGGTGGGTGGGAGTTGCAGGTGGCGGGGAAGCTGGACATTTTGGTGGCTCTGGGGCCTGCCGGTTCTTCCATACCCAACGGTCAAGACTGGGAGAATTGTTGTTTGTTGTTGACTTAATCCGACCCGTCCATGGGTCCTGGAGTTCGATGGAGATCGGAGTAATGGGCGATCTCCGGTCGGCTCCTCATCCCTAGCAATCCCACTGGCCTCTATTTATAAGATCGTCAACAATAAATTTGTGAATATAATTCGTAGGTGTATGTATTTGCTTCATTTCGTAACGCTTCACGGGGAACAAGGGTTGCTTAACCGAGATCGTCCCATCATACATAACATCAGGCCTGTTTGCTTTGCTGCGTCTGGGCCTTCTTTGCAGGTCCAGTTTAGGCAACTAGGCCCAAGTGATGGCGAGCATAGGGCTTTCTTGCATTACATTAATTAATGCATGCATCACGAATTGACTGCTTGCACATATCGGCGCTTGTATAATGATCCAATGGCTTTGCTATACATGCATGCATGCGATCCAATGAATTTTATTGTGCATGCTAACATGCATGGATAATTAATGTGCATGCGCGCTTGCTGCATCGAAGACATGCAAATTTTTTTTTAATAAAATATTATAAGGCATGAAATGAGTTCAACTCCATTGCAACATGCTAACTTAGATAATATACAGTATATTCCTGCACTGCCAAACACCAAGAAAACATAATTAAAGGGAAGGAAACATATGGCAAAAAAATGTGGCACCTAGATTCCTTTAAAGAATGATGTCGCATAATCTTGAGGTGTCAGAAAAAAAAAAAAAAAAAGTTCGTCAAACAAACAAACTTGGCTGAAAATGCTGCTTTTAAAACTACAATCAGTGGGTCTTGGGCAACCCTAAACCTCATCTTGTGCTATATATATCTGTTGAATGAATATAGCTCCCCCCACTCCATTACCGATACAGTCAGTTTGGTCAGGTGACACGTGGTTCAACCAAATATTGACATAAAGGGATGGAACTCTTAATAACGGAGAGTTCTCTTTGGGACAGCCAACCAATCACAGTATAATCAGGACTCTTAGAGATAAGATTAATCTTTAATCCTAAAACAAATTAGCCAGATTAATGAGAGCTCTAGCTTTTATTATGGCTTCTCCCATCATTTATAAAGGAAATCATCCTAATCATCCTACCTAAAACAAGTTTTTCTTCCGCTACTTGGATTGTAGGCAATCCGTTCAAAAGCTCTTTTAGATTTTTTTTTCCACTTAGCGGTCAACCATTACAATTAAAATATTATTATAATAATACAATATTTTATAATAATAATATAATACCATATAATAATATAAATAACATAATTATTATATTTATATTATACTAATATGATAAAAAAATATAAAAAATTTATGTTATATGAAATATATAATTACTAATTATTATAGTATGTAAATTGAAAATATTAAAAATAAATAATTATAAATTATTTATACTATACAATAATTTTTGCTATATTTTTATTATCATATCTTATTACTGAAAATGCTTTAACCGCCCATTCCTGTTGAACGATAGCTCCCCCACTACATTATCAATGTGATCGATTTGGTCCGATGACGCGCGGTTGAACTGAATATATATTGACATGAAGGGATGAAATTCTACTAACGGAGAGTTCTCTTTGTGACAGCCAACCAATCGTAGTGTAATTAGAATTCTAGATTGATTTTAAAGGAATTAGTCAGCTTATTATAGAAATATTTATCCGTTTATGAAGTTTGTTCCGATCATCCTAACTAAAATAAGTTTTTCTTCCTCTACTTGTGCAGTAGGAAACCAGTTTCAAAGCTCTATTTTTTTTTTAGCACGCGAGGATCATATTTGAGCGATCAATCATTACTATTATATTATTATTATATAATATAATTATAATATATAATATGACATAATATAATATAATATACTATATAATAAAAAAACGTAATATTATTATATTATAGTACTAGTATGGTAAAAGTTATAAAAAACTATATTATATGAAATTTAAAATTACTATTTATTATACCATTAAAAATATTAAAAATAGATTGTTCATAAATTATTATACTTTATAATAATTTTTGCTACATTTTTATTATCATTCGTTGTTACTTTCTTATCTTGACAATCAAATGAATAATAAAATTTTATGGTACTTCAGACATTTAATTACCAAGCATTAAATAGTTTTTTTAAAAATTATAAAGATAGTTTCCTTTCCTTGCCGTTGTCATCACTAAACCTTCTCCCATCCACTTCTCTCGTTATTGGTTCATGACCTCGGTAATTTTTGGCCACCATTACCACCGGCCTCAACATTTATTCAAAGTCGAGCCTGATCCAATTAAAGCTAAAAAGTTATAAAAACAAAATTATATGAATATATAAGTAATTTATATATAATACAAATACAATTTATTTATAGAACGATCAAAGCAATCGAATTAACAAAAATAATTTGTTAAATTTTTAATTGATCCTAAAAAACTGTCACTCCGATCATTTGCATTTGGTCAAAATACAACAAAATTTTGCTAATAAAATTTATTATCTTCTTTATGAGATGAGAAATTATTTTATTATTTTTCTAATGTAAACTTTAATTATTTATGATTTTTTTTCCCTTAAACTCTATTTAAAATTTCCATCCGACTGCAACTGCAACTTACTTTCATCTCTACTTCCAATTGCCAGAACAATTTCTTAAAAAAAAAATATTAACACATTTATATTTTTTTAATAATAGCTGTAGAAAAAAAAAAAAAAGTCCTGAAACTTTTATTTTGTTAGTTTTTCACCTCCTTTACAAGTACTCTTGTACGATTCTTGGAATCATGGGCCCTTGTCTTCCGCCCCTCATTAAAAGCTAAAGAGGACGAAACAAGCTAGATTACCGCCGCGGAGCGCCCGCTCGCCGCCTATTTAAAATTTTAAACACCTGGTTGGTAACTTTCTACCCTTTTTTCTATCTGCATTCCTCTGTTTGCTGCTGCTGTTCAGGTCTTGACCTCCGAATGCTCTGATTTGGAAACAAAACCTCCTTGCCTCACGTCGATCCACGAACCCGCTGACGAATTAGAGGACCAATCGGGCAGTTGCCCCCTATCGCTAGATCACTGATCCGCTCGGCTGGACAAGGGTGACAACCACCCCGAGACGTGGTCAGAGACCCCAGCACAGCAGCAGAGCAACCGAGCGGTGACATCCACTGCGAGAAATCGAGCATGCTCTTTGGAGACGGGCGCACGGGGGTGCAGCATTCGGCGCCAGCCGAGACCGAAATAAACGAAAGCAACGTAGCGTCGGCGCCGTCGTCCTCAAACTACTGGAATCGGCAACAAACGGGTGACCCAGCAGCAACTCGGCAGTCCACCGCTTTTCAGGATCCTTGACGAAGCACCGGCGCAAGAAATCCTTCCCCTCTTCCGACAGCTCCCCGGGAATCTCCGGCAGCTCGTCCCCGAACCCAATCCGCAGCAGCAAAGCCCACACGTCCCCTTCCCCAGATAGCCTCCATGGCGGCCTGCCCGACGCCATCTCTGCCACCGCGCACCCAAGCGACCAAATATCTGCCCGTGCTTCGTACTCGTTACGTGCCACCGACTCCGGAGACATATAAACAGGGGTCCCCCAAAGGCGGGGACAATCATCGACCTCATCTCCAGTCTTCTTTGCCAGCCCAAAGTCGGCGATTCTAACGTCGCCATCGCTTTGCACCAGTAGTATGTTCTTGAGCTTGATGTCGCAATGGACGTAGCCTTCGGCGTGGATGGAGCGGAGTCCTCGAGGATGGAGCGCGTGAAGCGCCGCACCATAGGCTCTGGGAGGGAACCGCCGGAGCGCCGGACGACGTCGGAGAGCGTGCCACCGGAGGCGTACTCGAGGAAGAGATTGTAGGTCTGCTCGTTGGCGTCGGTGAGGTCGTGGCCGAAGCAGCGGATGACGTGGGGGCAGTGCCGGAGGCGGGTGAGGATAGACTCCTCGTGCTGGAGGGAGGAGGATCGGGAGAAGGGGGCAGACTTGACGGCCATCAGCTTCGGAAGTTGGCTGTCACCGCCGTCGTCCTGGACGACGGCGAGGCTGACGGTGGCGAAGCTGCCTCGGCCCACGGTGGCTCCTCTCACCCATTCCATCATACCTTCCAGCTTCTTCTCCTTTTCGCCGCCGCACATCGACTGCATGGATGTATTGGGATGCATGGTTTTTGTTCTTGAATTTGTTGGGGTTCGGGTAACCAATTGATATTATTCTAGTTTTGGGGGACGGTGGGATAGAAGGGACGAACTTGGAGAACAAGAACTCCTCTCCCTCTAGGACTCCGTTTCCTGATCCGGTCGGTGGGGTCGCGTCGTTTGGCGGGGAGGGGGAGGGATAATAGCAATGCCATTTAAATGAAATTATAAAATTTAAAATATTAAAATATTACCTATGAAAACCGAACCGAATAGAAACCGATAAAATCGAAAATCAATCATCAATTTAATCCAATTTTATTATTAAAATTTATTTTTATATAATTCCATAAAAATTAAAAATTTATTAATAATTAAACCAATCGAATCTAAAAAAATCGGTAATTTTATTTTATATGGGTCGCGTCGTTTGGCGCGGGGGTCGCGGCCACTGGCTTTTCCGCACGCTTTGACTGCCGTCCGCTCGTTTGGGCCGTGAGTGGGCTCCCCCAGGTTGCGGGATATCGTCAAGAAGGAAAGGACTTAGTGCACTGCTGGCGGTGCTCTCAGTCGCGCACCGATACCGTACACCCGTATGGGTGCGTATATAAAGCATGCCATGATCTAATGGATCATGGCATGTGTATCTGTATAGGCGCATGATCAATGCTGCGTATCGATGCGTGCTTCCTGCACCGTCTCAGACTTTTTCCGTCAAGAATAACAATCTCCAGATCGCCGAGGGAAGACCCTCGGTGAGCCGCACTTTGATCTCTATTTTTAAATTTTTAGTTTTAATAAATAAATTAAAATTAATTTTTTTAAATTTTTAATTTTTCACTTTAATTTATATCTTAAATTATTATATTTTTTAATTAATATTAATAATTTTATTGATTTAAATTATAAAATTTAAATAAAAAAAATTATGTTATATAATTTTTTTTTGAAAAGACATATAAGTTTTAAAAATATTTTTTATAGTTTAATATTTATTTTATTATTTTTATATTATTAAATTAAAAATTAATTATGATATTATTTAGGTTGATCAAACTTTTTTTTTTGAATGAATCAATTGATTCATGATTCAAATATTAAGTCAATTTGTTCTCCCGAGGGGTTTCACCTCTGGATCAAGCTAGAATTACGAGCAATCCTTGTCAGTGAGTGAGGCATGCAGGCATTGAAGTCTCTAATCCATCCAATAGAATTTTTTAATAAATAATTTGTTTTTTATAAATAATTTGGCCAATGGGCTGCCGCTTTTGATTGGTGGAATGCTGTTTGCCCTCTTGACATAAGTGATAAAATAGTTCAATCGACCTTAATACTTTTATCAATCAATTGTATAGTTGATGGATAAACAGCAGTCAAAAAAAAAAAAAAAAAAACTGATCAAATAGAAAATGGTAATATGTATCTTTTTAAGACCCTTATTTTAACTATTTTTATATGAATTTATGATTGCTATTTTAATTCTAATAGATTTAAAATTTTATCTTTGTGTATGATTTATTTTGGACCAATATTACTTCATAAATAAGTCCCATATGTATGTTATTAAATTCATCAAGTTATTTCTAACTTATCATGGCATGAGATTGCAATTTAGTAAGAGATTATCGATGAAAGATTGCGATCATTGAACATTTCACAAAAAGGTTAAAGATGCTTAGCCGTACATTCTTAAGAAAATTGTGTAAGATCAATAATTATGTTCTGTGAATGGTCCTATTTACAACAAATTTCGTATGAAAATTCAAACTCTACATTAGATTTTGATATTAAAACTCAAATCTTATATCATTAAATTTTATGTTGTAATTTATTTTATATAGAAAAATATTATACCACCATGTTTGACAGAGACATAAATAAACATTTGCATAAGCTATACTGGAAGGTTAATTCACACACATGCACTAAATCTAGTTAGTAGATCAAAAATTATATAAAAAATATAGTATTTTTGACTAAGACATAAATATACACATATCACTAGGTTTGATTAGACATAAGTAGACAAAGGCATAAGCTACACTAGAAGGTTGATTCACACACATACACTAAATCTAGTCAGTAGATTGAAAATTATATAAAAAATATAGTTCACTAATTTATCAAGATTCAGGAGCCAATAGGTCATGATTTATCTTTACATTGAATGAAAATCATGTGCTCTATTCTCCTTTAAAACCTAATTATGTATAAAGTTAGATATAAAAATATATAAAATACTACAATTTATTATTGTCTAAAGTTATGCACCAATCAACAAGTTGGGCTTAGGCAACTATGAAAAGATTCATGAGAATAGAAAGAATTTGTTAAGATAAATTTAGTTTGAGCTAACAAGCATATTTTAATACCTAAAGAAAAATTAGCTAGCTTGTTAAAAGTTTATTAGCCTTAGTATGAACAACATCAAAGCTTATCATAGCTTATTAATATACATGGTCTAACATATGCATTAGATATTTATATTGTTTATGCATCATTTTTAAAAGTTATTTTATCTTCTAAACTAATACAACACTCTACATTATTTGTATGTTCCAATTTGCAGTTTATAAAATTCAAAAAAATAAATTCAAATTTATTTTTTTCATTGGCTAGATTTTTTGAATCCAAGAACATTCCATTTGAAATATCTTATATAGGGTGCATTTGGTGATCATTTTGGGATCACTTGATGATCTTTGTTCACTAGTGATCTTAATTCTAAGGAGATTTGATCCTCACTAATTAAAGATCATTATTTTTGGTATAGTATATTATAATAATTAAGGATCATTGGTGATATAACATTATTATCTATAGTATGCCATAAAAATTTAATATTACTAATCATAAAAAACCAAAATTGCTCCTATTATATTTATATTATATCATTATAATATAGTATACTATTAATAAAAATTATTAATATAATATATATGTATTGATATAATATATTATATTATTATATACTAGTATAATATAATGTAATATATTATACTATAGTATAATAGTATAATAATAAAATATATTAATTTTATACATCATGTTATGTATAAATTATTGCTATTATAATATATCTATTACAATAAAAGGCATTTTGGTTTATAAATTTTAGTTCAAGATCACTGCAAGGGGTTGATATTGGATCATCATTTTTGAGAATGATGATAGAACTTGTGATCTTGGATCACCACCCTTAAGGATGGTGATAGTATCATCCCTTTGAAAGATGATATATGAGATGCGAATGATCTTAGATCACTACCACATTGCATTACCTTAATACAACCAAATGGAGTGATCCCATCAACATCCCATGGATCATTTCATACTAAATGCTTTCTTAAATTTATTTAGGTAAATGACAAGTAACATCAAGTATTAGGGAATAAAATTACGATCACTTATCAAATACTCTCTTTAATTTAATACATTGCACGAAATCAAGCTATAACTATGGACAATCCAATCCCACACATTACTAGATAATCAATCATGGCCATTTATTTTTTAGTTATCAACGATGATGCACAAACTTTAGTCATGTTGTACATTTAGTCCTTGTTTGGTTGAAGGAACATAGACATGGGCACTAGAGATTCCAAAAAAAATCAAAAAAAAAAAAATCTCTTGTTTGATTTGAGATCAAAAGGATGAATAAAGAAAAGAATTTCTGAAGAAAACATAATGTCCAGTCCTTATAAAAGTGACCATCCATGATGGAAAATCCACTTTCTAAGTACTAAGCAATTAGCTAAAAAAAAATTTCTTTCAAAAATATCTTTGAACCCATAAAAAAAAAAATATTTTTACTCAAAAAAATTCACATATAATATTATAATTATATTATTATATAATTATAATATTATAATTATATTATACTATTTTAACTATTATATATATTATATCATTATATAATACAACATTATAACATTATAATATTAACTCATAATTGCATTATAATATATTATTAGAATAATATTTACAAATCATAATATAATATATATTTTATCAATATAAAAGTAATATCATATAATGACTCAAACCAAGGGTCCATGATTAGTGCCAGAACCAGAATAAATGGGATTCACCTTAGCTCATGCAAGCCTCTAATAACTTGATAATCATAAGCAATTAATATCAGCTAAGATACTGACATCCATAATATAAGTCCTTGTTGTTAAGTGATGTCTCCATAAATACATACAAGCATATCAAAAATGACAACAGAGCCGATTAAAAGATATAATTCAAGAAAAGCACAAAAAGAGTGTCCCCAGCTTTGTTAGTATAGCCTAAAGGATGTAAAGTGTTATGCCTGCCATCGTCAAAAAGAACTCCTTCAAAAAGATATGTCTTGCCTACCAAATCAAGGACCAACTATAGAAAAATTATGCAAAGAGAGGGATAACACTGATAATAATAAATATATTAGGTAACAAGTAAAGTGCATCACTGCTAATCGATTTAATATAAAAAGATTCATGAAATACTAAAATATAAAATCATTAAATCATAAACCAAAATATTAGAATGACCAATAATAATCATTTTAAATATTTAAAAGTAACATAATCGATGTCCGATATGGGTATACATAAATACACACACACACACCACACACACACACACACACACACATATATATATATATATATATATATATATATATATATATATATATATACGTATACGTATACGTATACGTATACGTATATATGTAGATATACATATGTATATATATACGTAGATATATATACACACACATATGTATATATATATATATACAGACATATGTATAGATACGTATATGTATACGTATACATATGTATATATACGTATACATATGTGTATATATACGTATACATATGTATACGTATACATATGTATATATATATATATATATATATATATATATATATATATATATGTATATTATATATGTATATATACATATATATGTATACATATATGTATACGTATATGTATACATATACATATGTATACGTATACATATACATATACATATATGTGTGTGTATATATATATATATGTATTAATTATATACTACATAAGTACTTCTACTGGTATGGTTTCGATATTGAATGTCATATTAGCTAACTACTCAAACAATTGATTATATAGCAAAAAAAGTGATAAAGAGTTAAGAATAAATGGCTAAGGATTCGATAAATAGATGACTAAAGAGCCAAGAAGTAATCATCATGTCTCACCTTACACGAAGCTAGTATCTTTTCTATTAGCAAAGATATTTGGATACTAATCCCATGAATATAGCATTAAATATTGTAACTCAAAGAATACTTATTAATTCTTATGAATTTAAATCACATATCACAATTTAGAAAATCATCAGTTATTTACAAGAACATAGTTCATATAACAGAATTTAGATAAACATCAATTATTCATAAGAGCATAAGGTCACATTCAGTATTCAACAATCATGTACGGTTATATAAAATATAAAATCACTTATAACCCTTTAATTTTTTTTTCCATTCATACTTATGCTATAATCCTATCTAGCAATCAAGATCATAGGCAAATTTCATAAAAGTTATGGTCATATAAAATAATTTAGCAACTATATAGCATGAAACCATGCTGAAAAACCAATTACATTTATATGCTCAAATCCCTGCATATATGGAAAGATAAGATTATTTGCATACATCTATATACATAGGTAATCACATTTCTAGAAATCTTTAATATTAATCAACTAGATATGCTCAAACCAAAAGAATTTGAGCCACATCAATTTGTTTAGAGATCAAGTAAATGTGGCAAGTAAAGCCTCCAAAGCATCTAGAGTAAGGGTTAGATATGTATAGAAGAAGAAATTACAACATTAGAGTATCTAATGGAAGGATTTTATGTTATCATACACAATCTCAAAAATTAAGATCAAACCCTTGAAATGCAACATAAATTAGCAATAATTTCTGAAATCTTACCTATACAGCTCATGGTTTGAAAGGATTCAATGGACAACAAACTTAGGGAGTTTAGATCCAAAGTTTAGAGTTTAGATTCTAAAGCATTAGGGGAATATAGGGAAAGAAAATGTGAAAATGGGAGAAGATGAGAAAAATCAAGAGGCATGAGTCACGTAAGCTTAGGAATGAACATGGGAGAGGAGAGAGACAGTTGGTGCTTCCAGAGTGAAGGAGAAATTTAGATATTTATGGGGGTCCCAAAGCTTTTAGAGTTAGTATAAATAGATTGCATGCAGGGATGCGCTCAGCATGCAACTTAGCATAGAACCGAGCTTGAGTATACAACACAACATAGATGACCTCAAGTGGTGACCTTAAATACATAGTATGATAAACAGGGGCTTAGATGGTGAACTTAAATGCACAACATAACAAAGCAGAGCTTAAGTAGTCATGAGCCGGGAGCACAACATAATAAAGGCAAGCTTAAGTACACAACACAATAGAGGCAAGAACGGTTCATGAGCTCGGATGCACAATCTTGTAGAGGGGCCAGATTAGGTGGCGCTACTTATTTACATTCAAACCATTTAAATATATATTATAATTTTTTTCTATTTACTTAAACTTTCTCATGCAATTCTCTCCCTTAAGAACAAAATTAAAAAAATTTTAAGAAATTTGATTTGCTTGATTTCAAGTTAAGATACTTTCACTACGATAAAAACCTCATAAAATTAATTTAGCTTAGGAACAATGAGAAAATAGAATTCTAAAAAAAAATAGCTTGAAATATAATTTGCCTTAGTTAGCACTTGATTAAACTTATAATTTTTTTAAACTTAGACAAGATCATAGTAATAATTGAACTTGACCTATACTAACTTGATTCAAACTTGCCATAAAATTTTAAGGTTTAAACTTATTCCTTAAAGTTTAAACTATACTATAACACTAAATCAATTCAAGATTGAAGCCTGGGCTATTATATACTAGAATATTTTTTCTACTTAATAAGTAAATATATCTAATTTGAGCCACTAAGCTTGCATCATATGTTTAAAGGTCTATGATATTTTTTAATTACTTGTTAAGAAAGTATGCAGCAACCAAATGCCTATCATTTTAAAAGTATGTTTTCCAAATCTCTTCTTCATGGCTAATAAATTATATAAGAATTATTTTTTTTAAATTACTTTTTAGAAATTTATTTTCTAAGCATATGCTTTTCAAAATTTATTTTCCAAGCATTATCTTTTCATTACCTAAACGTGGCCTTAGTGCATGTCTTGATTTTTGTAGTGAGATTCATTTATTTAGAGTGTTGTATTCACTTCTAATTTTTTTTCCAAAAACTTATCTCCATACCTATTTGTAGTTTATTATTAATATTTAAAAGATAGTTTCATGTATCCCCATGTGACTCATGCCACCGCTTGTGGTACTAAGGTAAGACTCAAAAAGATCATTACTAAAGAACACAACATAAGCTCCATGTGGCAAGATATGAAAGCATTTTAAAACATAATCTCTCCATTCCACAAAAAAAGGTACAAAATGTTTTTTAATAAAATCAATAATTATAGGCATTTTTTGTGATGCTTTTGACTATTCATGGTGGTATTATAAATAATTAAAACCTTAAGGATATATGGACATTGTATAAAAGAATAAGATTGTTATATGGTGGGGTTGAACGGTTGAAACTGATGCTTTATTTAAAAAAATAAAAAAAACATGGTAGTTAAACCCATAATTACAACATTTGAAACACCCAAAATTTCAAAAAGCTATTGCTAGTAAAAAAGAAAGAAAGAAAATGTATATTAATTTCAAAATACACTACAAGAATGATGGTACTGTCCAGAAAACCTAGAGTAGAAAATCATGATATTAATGATTAATAATAATATAAAGTTCTTAATGGCAACTTGAAGTATCATGAAATATATATTAGAAAAGGTGTTCTATTTATGAGCTTGATGATGGATGTTGTTGTAATTTATGAAAGTTAGCACTATTTTACAAAAAAGACCGAAAAGAGAATTCGAAAGAGCTGCATGCATGCTATAAATTAACTAAAACCTAAAATATACAAAAATAAGACAAGCCCATGATTTTTTCTCTAATTTTGAAAATCATCACTAGATGCATAATATATATATATATATATTGAAAAAAGAATCTAGATATTCAATAAGCATGGGTACCAAATCAATTTCAAACTAAAATAATAAGTATGAGAATTAAAGCATAAGCACACCTTCCAAGATTGCGTAATCTAATTAAAAGAAAAGTACATACATGATAATATACCAAAAGGCATCAAAATTGTTGCTAGTAAAACCATGTAATAATGCATGACCTAAATCTTATGATACAAATAAAAATAGTTTTATGTACTCAAATTCACATAAGGGATCAACATATTTTATGATCAAGATAACCCATCCTTTTTTTATTCCTTCTCTATTTTTCCTTTCTTTCTTTACTCTTTCCTCTTCTTTCCTTTTAAGTATCTATAAATCTTAAATATTACTTCAGAAAAAATTAAAATAAAAAAAATAAAATACAATGTATGGCTATTAATTCAGAATGCTTGACCATATGAAGTGTCGGTATAATAGAATAACTAATATTGAAAAAGCGGACCTTCCTTGAATATTCTAAGACCAATAATTTTGATAAAATTTTTTCTTGAAAAAATATATCATATAAATTTTAAAGGGAAAATGATAGTTAAACCCAGAAATATACTAATAGTACATCCATGAAGGAAAGTTGATATGCATTGCCTTGGCAAGAAGCGTCAAGTGAATCTTTTAATTATTAAAAACACACAATTTAAAATAAAGTAATTATAATGTGAAATTTTAACTACTAAAATATAGTCATAAAATTATATTGAGAAGCATTTTAAAACAAGAAACTAGATGTTAATGTTTCCCCGCCATTGACGAGTCAAGGCATGGAGGTGCTTGTCTCTGATGAGTTTTCCTGATCACCATGCTAGCTTTACATGGTTGGGGAGGAGGCTTGAAGTAGGTGCTGGGGAGGTGGTTGTCGATGGCAAAAACACTTACAGTGCTGAACTATAGGTTGGAGACGTGGGACATGACCTAGAGCTGATGGGTTACACAGTTGGATTGTATCTCATTTATTGTAGAGATGGAGATGGTCAAAGAGACTTCTACTAGAAGGCTTTGATAAATTAGCCAAGTGATAGAAATATTGGTGCGTTTTGTACGAGTGGCGCGTTTGTGTATATATATATATATATATATATACAATTGCTGCGAGGGCAGTGGGACTTTCTGTAATTGGAATTTCGTGCACACCAAGTTTGGCCACAGGTATTCTCCAAAGAAGCCAGGAATTCACTTATTTGACAGTTTCTGAAGGATACTAGATTGCAGGTGCCGGCCGTTTGCCAAACCGTTAAACTCTTTTTTTTTTTTAACAGGCGAACGATCACATCATTCTGGGATAAGTTAAGCATATTTTGAAATATATAATTTGTTACAAATGATAGGACATTGATCGTCATTATGCCATTTCCACTGATCTGAATGACGGGCTACAGCCAAGGCGACCCAATCGGTTTACAGCATTGGCTCCCTAAAACATGATGAATTACCGAAGCACGTGTAGATTGAAGAGCAGCCCATATATCCTGGTCAGGGAGTTTATGGAGAACAATAATCAGCATCCCGTCTAATTCATCAGATAATCTTAAGAGAATCTTCCTCAATAACCGTTAAACTCTTTGGTGATAGTATTAAATGAACCGTGATTGAATCTTACCTTCTTCGAGATGAGGGACTACAGACATATTTGAGGGAGGGTTACCTCTGACAATAGAATTTTTAACAAGCCATTAAGATGAAGACACATGTACAAAAGATAACACCTTAATTCCTAAAGCAATATCTCATTTATCTAAAGACAAAATCATAACTAAATCTGAACCGAGATTAAGGTAATCTATTCAAGATTCAAACAAAGATTGTAGACTATTCACTTTCAAGAAGGTCCAAACAAGTTTGTAGAGTATTCACTTAGCATGTTTACCTCACCTTGGACACGAACGTATAGCCTTAAAAGAAGGTTAAGAGTAAGATTCATCTCTCTTACTTTTCTTAATTTTCCTTTCAAATTCGAGCATTGGAGGGATCCCCATGCAAAAACCTTGATCCTTGTATAACACTTCAAAAAATAATGAAAAAAAAATGCATTATATGCTTATACTTAAGTTCACTTACTACTAAATAAATTTTAATTCAATTTTTTGATCATATGGTTTCGATTCGCTAACAAATTAATTGGATCAGGAAAGCTTAGGCATTACACCCTACCTCAAATCTCCTTATATTCTTTGCGGTGATTGCATGTATTTTCATTCATATCTTGATTTCTTTGATCGGTCCTTGCAGGTATCTTTGTCCATATCTTGATTTTTTGAGCCGATGATTGTCGGCATCTTCATTCTTATTTTGATTTCTTAAACTAGTAATGTCGGTACCTTCATGCATGTTTTGATTTCTTAGACTGATTCTTAATTTATTAAATAGATCAATTCCTGATTTTTTGGGCAAGGACTCGGCAAGGGATTCCCTTATATATGCAAAGGCTGTATTCAAAATTTTCTTGATAAAATTTATCCATTCATATGAAAAGCTAAAGAAGCACTAACAATATAATGCCCTAAGCCCATCTATTAGCCCAAGTATGCTTAACTATGGAGTTTTGATGGGATTCAGGTATGATCATGCTAGAGCCAATCTGAATATATAAAAGTTGATGGGCATAAAAAAATGACTATTTATGAGACGGTGATAGACTTTCATCATAACATAAAATCATCCTTGCAGCACTAACAAACTTAGAAATATCTCATTATAAGAAGAAAAAATTATGATATCTTAAATTTAGTTTCCTACATTGAACGGAAATAAAATATGTTAAGTTCACTTGCTATCTATTAAATTTTATTTAAATTTTTAGATTAAATATTTTTGATCTATTAACAAAGTTAATTGGTTCAGCATATAAGGTTGGAGCGCTATAAACAATCTCTATTATATAATCCATTGTCTGACATTTAAATCTTTTAAATATATATTTACAAAAGATATCTAATTAAAGAGCAAAGTAAAATAATGCTTCCAAAATAAGTACGAGTGTTCCAGCTTTGTGCAAGTCCTTTTTTTTTGTTACAAGCGGGCGATCACATCACTCTGATGCGAGTCGAGCCCAAGCTATCAGAATATAAGATTTGAATAAAGATAATAGGACACCAGCCTACCGTACCCACTGACCAGGATAACGGGCAACCATATAAGCTACCCAATCAGCTGCAGCATTTGCTTCCCTATAGATATGACGAATCACAGAAGAATAAAAGCCTGAAGAAAAACCTGAATATCTCTAAGTAAAAAATTAAGAATAAAATAAAAATCTCATCACACCTAATCCACTTGATAATCATCGTAGAGTCTCCCTTTAAATGGCTGGCCCTTTAACGTACCAACATGGCATGGCACCCGGGAGATGCCTCGTAATAACTACTGCGGCAGCCACGATAAAGTAGTAGCATGCCGTACTGTTTTACAATGTGGTTGCTGATTCCATCAGGCATGGCCGCATTGGTGGAGTGGATAACCATAAGCTATACCACTTGCATCATAAATTAACGTTCCCCAAATCACGGGGTAAGTATCCGAAAGACTTTGTCTTGCCTTGTAGTATAAAGCGGAAAGAATAAGAAACTTTGCCGAGTGCCTCGGAGAAGCTCAAGCTCCAAGGGACCATTCCTGCCTTGGTATCCGTCTAAAAATAAAAGAAAAGAACAAAGAGAAAGATGAATAAAGAGAAAGAGAAATCTTCGTTGCTGGGCTATCTCGAGGCTGAGGATTTCATGCTGCTTTTACGTCTGCTAGCATCCCTAATCCATATGAAACAGAACAGCCTTATAAAATGCCCCATCCAAAACCCTATCTATCCAAAAATCCTAGATGTGGTCCTGTTCTGTTAGTCAGACCAGACCAGACGCAAAAAAGCATTCAACAGGAACACAAAACTACATGGAAAGCATGCTGTGCCAGCTGCATCAGTCCCTTTTCCAATTTAATACATTCAGTACGTGACAAGTTTGGTAATCACGAGGAAAAGAAAAAGAAAAAAAAACTGTGGTCCAATTCGTATGCCGAGAGTATGCGTGAATCCTCTGATAATAAGATAAGATTCTTAGCAAGATAATATGCACTGAGATCCTGTAATTCCAATAGATATTGCCTACGTAACATATGGGACAACATAACTTTAAATGCTATGTCTCGATAGCTATGAACCTAAATAAGCGCTGGCGATATGGGCAACGTGCATGCGCAGCTGCATACAAACCTATAATGCTCTGCGATATCTAATTATCTTCAGAGTTCAGACGGCGTTAATGAGGTCATGCCTTCTATAATAAGTCACTTATCAAGGAGGTAACCTAGCTTTTGGACTCAGCTTTAGCTTTTGCCATTAATGTCTGGCACCAACCTCATGCCCGTTTATTTAATAAGCTCTCGCGGGATAAGATATCGAGGAAAACCACCCCCCACCCCTCTCTCTCTCTCTCACACACGCGCGCGCGCGCGCGCACACCAACATGAGCTATTTGCTTGCACTGCTTCTCCTTGTGGCCTCGTCCCTATGCCGCTGTACCGAGGCCCAGTGGCGTCAATGCGAGGAGGGCTTCTCGTTCTCAGGGACGCGCATGGCAAGAAACATCACCCACTGCAAAAGGCTCGGAACTCTGGGGGCCGAGCTCGGGATGAACTACTACAAAACCTCACCTAACTCGACCATCGATGTGGTGTTCAGCGCGCAGCTCCCCAGTCCTCAAGGGTGGATTGCCTGGGGCGTCAACCCGGGCCGGACGCCTCGAATGGTCGGCACGAGGGCTCTCATCGCCTTCAACGGGCCGTCGGGCGCGCCGGTGGTGGACACCTACAACATCACCGCCTACACCAGGCTTGGATGCATTCTCGAGCCTTCATCGATCGAGGTGGAGGTGGTGAGCAAGGAGGTTAACTATTCGGGGGAGACCGACCGTCGTCGACTTACAATATCGGCGAGGCTGCGTCTTCCGTCGGAGTACAACGCGTCGAGGCTCAACCACGTGTGGCAGGTGGGGCCCCACGTGGTGGGAATGGTGCCGTTGAAGCACGAACAGGCGCTGCAGAATTTCGACAGCGCGGAGACGATGGATGTCAATGACGGGATCGGGCATAACCTAGGATACCACAAGAAGGGCCTTAGAGAGGTAAGCGCTCTCTATCAACTATCATCCCCCCCGCTATGGTTGGTTATTATTATCTCTTATTTATCTACAATTTTGACAAGAGCGGTACAGAGTACTTCTAGCTTAGCGAGGGAGGGTATGAGAGGGTGGTGTGGATTATGACATTAATCCGGCAATTTGAGGACCTTTGTGATGCAGGCTAATCACAGATTCTCGAAGGAAAGGATGACAATGAGCATAAGAAATAGCAAAATTTGAGAATTTCTAAGATAAACAGAATAAGAGATTTGGATCAACTACGTACTGCGAAATTTTTGAGTGATTCAAATCTTTTAACCTGTTAAACTAGCTAGGGAGTAGGAAATTAAAAAAAAATAAAATTTCCAAATAATAAATTTTGATCTGACCTCTAAAATAATCAAATTTAAGCCTAAAATCTAGTTTATGACAAATCTTTTTTTTTAAAAAAAAAAAGGAATAGGAGAGTAGTAAGGAACTCTCTCATAATTTAAAATAAAGGAGTGCACAACATTGGTGACAAATATAAAATAGATTGCTCATTCTATATTGCCATCATAATAGCAATATTTTGATATAAATCTTAGAATATATATAAAGAGATGGGTATTCGAATCTAACCAAACTTAAATTCGGTCACCTCCCTCACCATTAGATCCACATAGTTTATGAATCTTAAAAAAAAAAAGTTGAAAAGGATATGGTGGCTTCCAAATTTGCATGAATTCAAGAGTAAAAAAGTTGATTGGGTTCTGAACTTATTTACATTCGAATGTATTAAAATCTACTTTTATATATATATATATATAGAGAGAGAGAGAGAAAGAGGAGGGAGGTTATGCGTATAGCTTGATTTGATTATATAATTTAAAGATATTTAATGCATGCTTCAAGAAGTTTAAAAAAGATATAATTTTATATTTTTGATTATATTTTTTTGCCACTTGATGCGTAGGTTAAGGACTCTAAACTATATATTTTTGTTGCACAAGTATTTTAAGATAATATATCCCATTTAACAATTCAGATCATTATTGTGAGATATTTATTATTTAAATCTATATTAGACTAAATTTGAATAGACATCCTCTTAGATATAGCATGAAAAGGTGCAGGTGAGAGTTCATGAACCATCACTTTACATTTAATATCATTTGTTCAACCAAAACATGGACAGCCATGATTGTATGAGGGAAAGCTAGATGGGGGATTACATGCAGATGTGCATGTTACCATTTGCAATTATAAAATAAAATTTTAACCTGTTGGTTTTTCGTGAAATTTGCTTCTAAAATGTCAACATAATGCAAGATAAGGACGCTCAAAAATGTTATTTAGAAAGCTTTTAGAATTAATGACCTTTTCGATTACTCTTACATTGACATCAAATTTTCTAGAATTCTTTTTTTTTTTTTGTCCAATCTTAGCTAGTTCCATCACTCACGATTGAACAAATGCATCATACATTTATTAATAGTGGATAAATAGGTGGTAGAAATTGAACCTCCTCATTTCTAACTTCTGTTGCATTCTTTCAGTCAACTCTTTATTCTAATAGCACCCACCTAAATTGATTGGTACCGAACATGACAAAACTAAGTGAAAAGATAAATTAAAAACGAAACAAAGGTTCCTAATATTACTTTCTCTTACATCTTCTCAAACAATTCCTTGCTTTATGGCAAATATTAGATAGTCATAGGTAATCTTTAAATAGCTTATACATCTTTACTATAAATAATATGAGAATTGATTTTTATTTTGTTTTTAAATAAAAAAGAAATTCTTAGGAAATAATAACAAAAAAAAAAATGTTAGAACAAGCCAAAGATAGCTAAGTATGAAAGGACCAAAAGAAACATAGGGTAGCATCATTTTTCTATGCATCTACGATGGTTCCTCTATATTCTCTCTATATAGACTGGACTCACTAATTAGGATAAAAGCTGAGGTAGCTTTTTACAGGGCTATAATTGATCAATGTAATTTATTCTTGAAAAATGTAAAAGAGAAAAAAAAAAACCAACAAAATAGTTTTTTTTAAAAAATTCATTGTTTTGTTCTTGCAAAATCCCTCTCCCCTCTCAAAAAAGATCTATCATGTTCATCGTTCAACCATTATGCCCCTTGTGTCAAATAAATGCACACGATTAACTTTTAGCATCTCAAAAATGCATAATTTTTTATGACATGTATATTAATGATAATGATTATTCTAAGTGCTCTTATTATAGACACTCAAAACTGTGAACTAAATGCAGGGATATAATGCCCAATAAAGTTCAAACAACCATTAAGATGAACAAATTTTCAAAAAAAAAAAGATCCATTTTTTTATTGGGGGATCATAAAATATGGCACCTTAATCATCCATATTGAACTTTATCAAAGCATTAAATGAATTTTTTTTTACAAATTTTTGAAAACATGTTAGAGAACAAAGTTATATTTGGGAACCTCATAAAATATGTGAAATTTTCTGAACTTTAATCTAAAAATGATATAAAGTATTTTTGACGCAGACACATGGAATACTAAGTGTAATAGGGTGGGGTTTCTTGCTTCCAACTGGAGTAATAGTCAGCAGATACTTTAGGGGTTCTCCCATCAATATGAAGTACAAATGGAAATATATACATGTGGGAATTCAGATTTTAGCATTCTCAATTGGCGTTGTTGGATGGGGAATAGGACTGTCTCTGGCCGAACCCTCCATGCACCATAAGGCTTTCATAGCCCATCGAATCATTGGGATCTGGATTTTAGCTTGGCTACATTGCAAGTAAGTACTATCACTCTTTTTCTACATTCATATAGCAAAAGCATTTTCATATTTTTTAATTGTTAATATATATATTTTTTTGAAGGAAAGTTTGTTTATTTGCATGCCATAGTCTTAACCCAACTAATTTCATAAAATTACGTGGCAAAGTATGGTCCCACATTTTAACTAAAAAATATCATATACCATGAAATTGAAGAGTTCTATATGTCTATCAAATGGATATCTTACTACGATGATGCTTATGTATTGATCTCATTTGATTTAATGAGTCTAAGAATATCTTAATTTGATGATGATAAAAGGTAAGTTTATCGTCATAGTGAGTCCAAGGGTCATATTATGCATGGCTTATGGTTAAATATTCCAAAAATTATGGAGACAAGTTAGAGCATTAACTGGTGGAAGGATATCTAATTTATGGAATATGGTTAGAAAAGAGACTAATTATACGAACATCCTCATAATATTGAAATTTGCTAACTTTAGAAGTAGTATGCCAAAAAAAAAAAGGGTATATGCTTATAGACCTTTAGTGAATGGAATGATTGTTTAGTGTATAATAGTTATAATTAATTTTCATTACCAAAATATGATGACTTTTGTATTTTTTTAAAAAATCATTGTGCATGGTTCATCTTTTTCATTATAAACATTGATTGCTTATAGCATGTTTTAATCTATATTATAAATAAATGGTATCATGCACCGATTTTTGCACTCAAATTTTGGTATAGATAAACATTTTAGTGACATATATAGTGTTGCCGTAGAAATTCATTCTTTAACTCGGGCATGACCTGCCTTCGAATTTGAGTGTCGTTCCTTCGCTCGAACGGACCTGCAAGATAGTCCTCTCGCAGGGAGCGCTGGGGGTGGCCCCTACAGAATACCCTCCGATGCCCAAGTCAGTAAAAATTCACAGCAAGCAAATAAGAGGAGAAGGCTCTTGCAGAAAAGTCCCTCAAGAATGGCCTCTCAGAGAGAGAGAGAGAGAGTACTCTCAATGCTCTGCTTAAGCTTCAATGGATTTTTCGGTGAGAGAGTAAGCATACTTGAAAGGTTCTTGGGAAAAGTATTTATAGACCGTTCGAATATTGGCGGGTTGCTCACCTGATTCCTCGAATGTGTTTTGGAAGGTGAGAAAATTGAAATGATTTGACTCTGATTCGAATCAGATTTGTTACGAGGCCGGTGAGATTCGAATCATGTTTGTTAGAGGATCAACGACTAGAGAGGCTAGTTGATGTTTTGAGATTCAGAAATTTATAGATCTTAGGCCACAATTGGCATTATTGGCTTTATTTCCCTCCTAGGTCGGTTGGAGGCCCACGTGGCTGGAATCTCGCCAGATAATCATAGATTCGAACTTCTGTTAATTTTAAGAAATCCACTTTGAAAATTAAGCGATCGGAGCTGTCCATCGTATGAAGGATTCATCGTGACGACAGGTAGCATATACACTTGGGCTAAATATGGGGGGTAGCTCAGTTCCGCAGAGGTTTAAGAATATCTCGATCTCGCTAAGGTGTAAGGATAGCTCGGTCTGGCTGAGGTATAAGGATACTTCGGTCTTGCTGAGGAATAAGGATAGTTCAGTCTTACCGAGGTATAAGGATAGTTCGGTCTGGGAGTGATATGAGGGTACTTTGGTCTTGCTGAGACGCAATGGCTTTGTTTTTTTTTTGGATGCGACAATTAGCAAATCAAAAATTGAAAGTGATCCCAACCCTTTCGTCGTGCGCACAGATATTGAAGTAATAACAATTTTACCTCGCATCACATGCCCCCACTTCCTAGTCCAAAGTGTAAATTCAGGTATAGGGAGTAAAGTTCCATATGGCTTCATTTGGATAGGAGGATTTGAATTTGAAGAGGTGCGCAATGATGGTTTCATAAATGTCACATCGTCATTCCATCATTTTTCTTGATGGATGAAGCGAAAACCCCTCGTTTCTTGCGAATGACAATTGGGAGGAACAACACATGGCAAGTCCCTGCGCTTAAGGCATCCGAGCTGGCAATTTAGAAATTTGGGGATCCTCACCGATGGTGCATTGCCTTTCTGCTAGGACAGTTTAAAAAGGGTTTGGGTGGCGCTAACCCCTACCACGCTGTTTCCTTGCTTCATCTCCAAAGATTCATTTTTCAAGACTCTTGTGCTCCCATTTGAAGCACATTCCTCTTAACTTAGAAATATAAAACACCAGGATGACAATGCTTTCGTGATAACCTCAGAGGATTTGAAAAGGGTTCGCCGGAGGTATAGGATTTCTCAGGATATTATTCTATGGGTACCAGAGCCTAAGCAAAGGGTCACAGAGCAATTGGAGTCTAGGGCCTTCTTCTACGAAGAGAGTTTAAGAGTGGGTCTTCAGTTTTCCATCCATCCTTTAGTGAAGGAGATAATGAGGTTTTATAGTATATGCCCGACAATGGTGGCTCCAAATAGTTGGCGCAATATCATCGGCTTCATATCGATTTGCAGCCGCGTCGGAGTGACAGCAACACTTTCCATGTTCCGGGTTTGCTACAGTCTTGTCTCCGAAAGGGATCTGAATGGCCTTATATTGGGCCTCGAAAGTCATTCAAAATGATATCAGAGAACCCATCTTCCATAAAGGAATGAAAATCTCGGTTCTTCATTATCGAAGGAAACATCGGCTCTGATTTTTCCAGAATATAGACGAACTATGTTAAAGATTTAGATGCACACTTGAAACTGTCGCAGCAAAAAGAGAAGGATTTGATTACTCTTCGGAGTGGCCGAATATTCTTGGCTAGTATTCTTTTTGCGGAAGATGCCCTATTTGCCGCCAGGCTCAGCCCTGTCTATCCTCAAAGTAAGTTCTTATCCTCTTCCTATGTTGATTGTATCTTAGCGATTTTGCCAAAACTAAATTATTGTCTATTATACTTACAACCGAAAGGTCAGAGTTTATGGGCCAGATGAAGGGGGAGCTTGGTAAGCGTTAGAGAAGAACTGGTTCTAGGGAGAGGCATAAGTCTAGGAAAAAATCCCGTCTTTCCAAATCGCACTCAAAGGAGGTGAAGCAATCAAAGATCGGCCGGCAATCTTCTACGCCAAAGAAGAAGAAGGAGACGGGAGTGTCAGTTGCAAGAGAGAAGTCTCCCCTATCAAAGGGGGAACCAATATTGGAGGAGGGGCAGGTGGTTGAAGGAAATTTGGAAGGAATCGTCAAGGTTTCCTTTCCACAAGTAATGGTGATACTGGACAATTCTAATGGGATGCCGTCAGCTGTCTCTGTAGCCCTCTGCCTAAAGGCATAGAATCGCGCTCGAAGGGGGTTAGCAGTTCAAAAGTGGCCTCCGTACACGAAGGAGAATCCTTAGTCCCGACTGAGAAGGTAAGGAAAGTTGACGTAGATGCCGAGGCACAGGAGGAGCTTCCTACCGGGAGGCATCCTTCCGAAGAGTCAAGGGAGGTCGAGGAGGAGACCGAGGCTCCAAGGAGGATGGAGGAAAAAGGGCAAGTGCCTATAGATCAAGAAGACCCTCAGACGAGGAGAAAGTTTGGAGCAAGGTTCCTCCAACAGAGGCATCGGGAGGAACGGACAAGCAGGCCGAACTCTTTCGAGCCGAAGTATCTCATGCCGAAGCTCTGGTCGAAGAGGCGAGGCAAATTGGGGTTCCTCGGACCGAGCCTCCATAAGTCAATCTCCTGGCTGTGAACTCGCTCGCGCCTAACCTAGAGGTTGAGGAGATGTTGTTACTCTGATGCGATCTGTCTTATATGAGAGGGACGGCTCCTCGGCCGAAGAGGACATAACTCCGTAGTGTTCAGGCAAGCTAGCATACTAAGTGATATCAAGCTTCTTTTCGAAATTGATAATCACTTGCTTACTAAGATAGCATCAGCATACACCTCCTGGGTAAGTAGGAATATTGAAGCATTTCACTTTCATGGAGTAGTTTAATCGAAACTCACCATCGAAAGCTCATTTGCAGAATGCTATCATAATGAGGTCATTATACTGTCACTTGAACCTGATTGCGGAAGCCTGCGCTCAAGCCAGGAGGGAGGCTGCTGTCCTTCGGGAAAAGGTAGTATCGACGGAGAAGCTTTCCAAGGCCTTGGGAGTAGCTCAGGAAAATATCGAGAAATCAGAGAAAACTAAGAGAATCGCCCTAGAAAGAGCATCCAGATTCCAGACCGAAGCTAATGAACTCAGAGAAGCTTGTGATTCAGCCAACAAGGCTCGGTTGGAATTATTGCAATGCAAGTCTGAGCATGTCCAAGAGATAGAGGCCTTGAAGAAACGCTTCAACGAGAGGTGGGACGACCTGAATAGGAGTTTCGTCAAGGAAAGGAACGCTTTAAATAGGAGGCTTGATGAAGAGGATGACAAATCTAGGTGGCAGCGACAGTGAATCACCAAACTTATTGCCTATCTAGCCCATTCTTAGCGAGAAGTCGAGGAGAGACAGCTGAGGATCGATGACATTCGAGGGAGTATCAATACAGAGAGGACAAGTTAAAGGCATACAATAGCATCCAGGAGTTAAATGCAAAAATGGCTCAGCGAAAAGAGGAGGTATAGCATCTCCTTACTTTTTTCATGTTTTTCCCTTTAATCATCATTAATCTGATTGATTTTGTGTCTTTAGGTGAGTAAGATGGTGTCTAAAGCCGATAACCAATTAAGGGCTTTGAGAGGGGAGTTGACTTCGAGTCGTCAGAGGTGTTCCGAACTCGGGGGCCAAGTGACTGAGCCAATAGACAGGCTACTCTAGCGATGGAAGAGTATAAAAGTTCTACTCAATTTTTAGATGAGCGCAAGGCAGTCTGCGCTGATGCATTCCAATTTGGAGAGGAGGAAACATGAGCGAAGGTTTCTCAGAGATACATGGAGTTAGACCTCTCCTTTTTAGAAGCCGATTATTGACATTCGTACGTCAGGGACCGAGCTACCTGCTGAAGCTGAATATGAGAAGATCTCAGATGTTGATTTCAAAGTCATTTCAAACACAATATGAGTCTCGGATCCAGAGGTGGCTAGCCGATGGGAAGAGAGTTCTCAGTATGTTTCTGAAGAATCCGAGGCTCCTCGTCCAGCCACGTTCGAAGTAGGTAAACCAAGTTAGTCTTCCCTGAATATCACTAAAGCTGCTCCTGAAGCCGAGCCAAGTCTTAAGGGCTGTTCTTAAAATTTTCTTTTTCTTACAATTTGAGGGCTTAGCATAGCCTTATTTGATGATATGAATGGATCTTTCTTTTTTCCTCATGTGTTCTGTTGTTTTAGCATTGCATATTAGATGGTCTTTTAACTCGTCCATGACTTGCCTAAACTTAGCTTATTATAAAGTCAAGTAGACGAACCAACTCTTAGAAAATTTTTAACAACTTTGTTGAGATTGAAGAGGTCACTCGATCTTGTCGAGGCTAACTCAACCAGATCCACCGAAGTAGAGAATTACTCGGCTTTACCGAAGTAAAGATAATAACTTGGTTTTTACCAAAGTAAAGGGAATAGTTCGACTTTGCCGAAGTAAAGTGAATAGTTCAGCTTTGCCGAAGCACAGGAGATAACTCGGCCTCTGTCGAAGGGTATTCCATTTTTCTCAAGGCATTTATTTTATTATTAATGCATTATCTTTTCCTATATGAGCTTGCTTTTTGTATACGTTAAGCAGTCGGTCGCCATAGGACCGTAGAGGCTTTGCCATGCTTGCTTGTACCGAAAATAGCCCCTCGCATTTAAGTCTTCAGACCCAAGATCAAGAGGAGATCTCTTGCCTTTTGCTGTTATAATGGGAGAGTCCTTCGGTATACTCTGTTGATTACTGAGTTCCAACAAAATATTGACATGTGGTCCCGAATGTGACGCGATTATCACACCCTGAGTCCTGATGCTCTCCCCTTTGTTATTGGCTACCCCCCGTTTAACATCTATAAAAAGGGAAGAGCAGAGGATGCTTGAGTATACCCTGAAGGTTTTCATTATTTCGAGAATAGAAAGAAATGTGTGTGCTCCGTCCTATGTCGAAATTGAAGATCGTAAAGTTGGATTTTTCCTTCAAGATTTGGCTCGACCTTGATGGTTGGGATGATGAAGAAGTTATTGAAAAGCAAATTATCCTCAAGAGAGAAGTCATGAAGGTCATATACGAAACGCAAAAGGGGGATGGAGGTCATATGGGAAGCGCATGCGGTGCTTTCTATTTGGCTCTGTCCGTCCATTGTGGAACCATAAAGGCCACTGAAAATGCAATTTCTGATGGGCCTCAGTTTTCACAGGCTATCCATCAACCATGGTAACCTTAAATGGGTTCCATTTTGGATCCCTCAGTTTATCAGTGAAGGTCCATGGGATGGCTTCTAAAGGGAAAGAATGCCAAAGGTAAGTGCCTTTAGGCTTCTTTCCGTATCGTTGCCCTTCGTTCCGGGGATCACAGCTCGACAGAGTTGTCTTGTCTGATTTTTCTGATTTCTGAAGTATAGGTAAAAGCTATGTTAATGCAGTGTCATTGGCCGAACTTGTTTGTCCGAGCATTTTCTTTTATTTCCTATGCTTTGAAGCACTTGTAATGCCTTGTAAGAGGCTGTAACTTTTGTAATGAGATATCGTTGAAATAAAAGAAGTCTTTCTTTTCATATGTTTATCTCTTCTTGTTGTTCTGTTTCTTTTCTGCTAAGCGTTAGTTTTTCTGACGCACCGATGTCTTTGCATCATTCCATCACATAAATTGTTAATAGGCACGTTAGTTTTTTCTGAATCAAACAAGGTGCGGAATGAAGGCTCGGGCCTGCCGAGATATAGGAACACCCAATAGGGTATCTTTTTGCCAAGGATAAGACCTCTAAATGGCTGTACTCATTTGAATGAAATGCCTATAACGTTAGGAATGCTTTAGAAACTTAGCTCTGGCCAAGTATTTTGGTGATTCATTTAGGCATGCTGATGTGCACCGGATAATGTTGATCTTTTATGGATAGAATATATGATTCGTCTTAGATTATAGGAAGACCTGGGCAGCTTTGCTAGCTCTTGGTAGGAGTTCGGTCATGCCGAATGTCCTTGAGAGTTTTTACCTAGTCCATCGTAATAAATGGCTCAGTCATGCCAGGGATAAAAGGGGTTTTACTCGACTCCATTGAGGTTTGTAGATTGTCGCTCAGCGAACACTTTCTCTAAAAGATTATGTCTGGACCAGCCAAGACACGAAGCGGCTTGCTCGGACCCGTTGAGATACAAAAAAATTGTTGACCCCACTTAGGTGCAAAGAAATAGCTCGGTCGTGCCAAGGTATAGAGGAATCACTCAGTCCTACCGAGACTTGAAGAAATATTATATTTTATTTATTGCTGCCAAGGAACGGAGAAATCACTCGGCCCTGTCAAGGTTTGAAGAAATATCACTTGGTCCTGCCGAGGCTTGAAGAAAGATTATATTTTACTTGGTGTTGCCAAGGTACAAAAAAATCATTGGTCCTGCTGAGGTTCAAAGAAAGATTATATTTTACTCGGCACTGCCAAGGTATGGAGAAATCGCTCGGTCCTACTGAGGTTCGGAGAAAGATTATATTTTACTTAACGCTGCCAAGGTACGAAGAAATCGTCCGGCCCTGCCGAGGTTCGGAGAAATATCACTCGTCCTGCCGAAGCTTGAAGAAAGATTATATTTTACTTGGCGCTGCCAAGATACAAAGAAATTGCTCGGTCCTACCGAGGTTCGGAGAAAGATTATATTTTATTTGGCACTGTCAAGGTATGGAAAATCGCTTGGCCCAACTGAGGTTTGAAGAAAGATTATATTTTACTTGGCGCTGCCAAGGTACGCAGAAATCGCTTGGCCCTGCTAAGGTTCGGAGAAATATCACTCGGTCCTACCGAGGCTTGAAGAAAGACTATATTTTACTTGGCGCTGCTAAGGTATGAAGAAATTATTCAGCTCCGCCAAGGTTCGAAGAAATATCTCTCGGTCTTACCGAGGCTTGAAGAAATATTATTTTACTTGATGCTACCAATGTACGAAAAATCACTCAGCCCTGCTGAGGTTCGGAGAAATATCACTCGGTCCTGCTTACTTGGCGCTATCAAGGTATGGAGAAATTGCTCGATCCTGTCGAGGTTCGAAGAAATATCACTCGGTCCTCCCGAGGCTTCAAGAAAGATTATATTTTACTTAGCGCTGCCAAGGTACGAAGAAATCGCTCAACCCTGCCGAGGTTCGAAGAAATATCACTCGGTCCTACCGAGGCTTGTAGATAGAGATCAAGGATCGCTGATTGGGCGAGGCATGTCCTTCGTAATAACTTTTTGGAGAGGTAATCGAAACATAAATATTGCAATTTTTAAAAATAAAGTTTCGCTACTGTAAACGGAATGAGTTTAGTAGGAGCGTACTTTACTGATAGTATATCCGAAGATTATCTAAATTTTATGTCCGGGGAACAAATTTTCTATCCAGCTCCTGAAGTTTGTAAGTGCCATGTCTAACAACCTCTGCAACTTGATAGGGACCCTCCCAATTCATAGATAGCTTTCTTTGCTCTAATGGCTTAGAGACAGATGTATTGTGAAGCACAAGATCATCTGGAAGAAAGGATTTTCCTTTAACTCAGGAGAAATGATATCGGGTTACCCTTTGTTGATAGGCCACCATTCAGATCTAGGCCTTCTCTCTGACCTTTTCTAACAAGTCGAGATTGGTTTGGAGCTGTTCACCGCTCGACTCCTCCGAATAATTCTCCACCCATGGTGAAGGTAGTCTAATCTCCATAGAGATGATAGCCTTAGTACTGAAGACCAATCTGAACAAAGTTTTACCCGTGGGAACCCTCTGGGTGGTTCAATAGGCCCATAAAACATGATGAAGCTCATCTGCCCACTTGCCACATGCCTTGTTGAGTCGATCTTTGATCCCTTGCAGCAAGGTTCGGTTAGTTACTTCTGCCTCACCGTTGGCTTGGGGGGTGCTCGATCGATGTAAGCCGATGGCGGATGCCATGATCCTCGCAGAACTCTCAGAATTTAGGATTATCAAACTGCCTTCCATTATCGGTGATGATAGTGTATGAAAGGCCGAACTGATAAATAATGGATCTTCATACAAAATCCCTATCCCAAGCTTCAGTTATCTAGGCAACTGCCTCGGCCTCAGCCCACTTGGTAAAGTAATCAATTGCTATGAATAGAAACTTTCTTTGTCCTGTAGCAAGAGAAAAAGGGCCGAGGATGTCCATTTTCACTTAGCAAAGGGCCAGGTAGACAATATTGGTGTCAAGTGAGTAGAAGGGAGCTTCTGGATATTTGAATGTCATTGACATGAGTCACAGGCTCAGACGAAATTATCAGAATCCTTTTGCATGATTAGCCAATAGTACCATTGGTGCAGCACTTTGTGACATAAAGCTCGGCCGCCAAGTTGATTGCTACATATGCCTTTATAGACCTTCCGAAGAGCATAATCAGCTTTCGACGGCCGAAGGCATTTTAGTAATGCATGGAGAAAGATCGCTTGTATAGCTGGTCATCGAGCAGGACATAATGAGTCACTTGCATCTTCAGCTTCCTTGCCTCCTTTCTGTCGATCGAAAGTGATCCTTCTTTGAGATACTTGAGAATCAGGTCAAACCAGGAGGATTCGGCCTCAATCTGCATCACTCGATCAGCGTCAGCAATCCTAAACTTTTTAAGGATATCCAAGTGAAATTTTCGTTCGAGATCCATCGAATCCATTGTCTCCAGGCGAGATAGAAGGTCGTCACACGAATTCTTTGTTCTGGGAATTTGAATGACTTCAAGTTTAGAAAAATGAGAAGACAAGTCGTGCACCTTTTGGAGATACTGAACCATATTCGGTTCTCGAGCCTCAAATTCTTCCTGCACTTGGCCTGAGACCAGTTGGGAGTCGGTGTATGTATTCAATCTCCTCACCTTCAAGTCGTGGGCAATTTGGAGTTCGGAAGCAAAGCCTCATACTCCGCTTCATTATTAGACACTGAAAAGGAGAAGAAATGCCGTACTCGAAGGTTGCACCCTTTGGACTAGTGAGGACCAAGCCGATGTTAGAACTGTTAATGCTGAAGGACACATCTGCATGAAGCAACCACAGAGCCTCGGGCTTCGGTCGCTCAAAAGTATCCGATGTGGAACCGTCCTCTGATATGGTATACTCAAGAAGAAAATCTACTAGAATTTGTGCTTTGATGGTCAGACGAGGTTGATATCGGATATCATGTTCACTCAGTTCAATGGCCCATTTGGTCATCCTTTCCGATACCTTCGGACAATGAATGATTGATTTAATATGTTGGTCGGTTAGGACTACAATAGTATGTGCATGGAAGTAAGTTCGTAACTTCCAGACTGATGTTATCAAAGCCAATACAATCTTTTCAATCTGGGTGTACCTCATCTCAGCGTTCTGAAGTATTTTGCTGACATAATAAATTAGCTTTTGGATTTTGCCTTCCTTCTAGACTAGCACATACCCGATGGCATTCTCTGAGACTACCAGATACAAGTACAGGGTCTTCCAGATCCTCGGGCTACAGAGAAGAGGTGGTGAGCCGAGGTATTTCTTGAGGTCCTCGAAGGATTTCTGACAATCTGGAGTTCACTAAAAATTTTAGCTAATCAAAGTGCCTTGAAGAAGGAAAAACATCTCTCGGTCGATCGAGCAGCAAAGCGGTTCGTTGTTATCCTTTCGATAAGGCATTGCACCTTCTTGACCGGCATTGGAGACACCATCTGCTGAAGAGCTTGGATTTTCTGTGGATTTGCTTCAATGCCTCGCTGGGAGACCATGAAGCCCAAGAACTTTTCAGAATTGACTCCAAAGGCACATTTGGTTGGATTTAGCTTCATTTGGCACTTTGGAGCATTGCAAAGGTCTCTGTAAGATCATTGATATGCTGAGATGCTTCCTTACTCTTGACCAGCATGTCGTCAACATAGACTTTCATGTTTCGACCAATTTGTTCTTTGAAAACTTTGTTAACCAGTCTTTGGTAGGTTGTCCTTACATTTTTTAAACCAAAAGGCATGACTCAGTAACAGTAAATACCTCGATCAGTAATGAAAGCGATCTTTTCTTTATCCTCGAGTGCCATTCGAAATTTGGTTGTAGCCCAAGTAAGCATCCATGAAAGTCAGCATCTGATGGCTCGAGGTAGCGTCCACAAGCTGATCAATCCGAGGCAAAGAAAAACTATCCTTCGGGCAAGTCTTGTTGAGGTTTGTGAAATCGATGCAGATTCTTCATTTGTCATTCAACTTCTTTACCATGACAACATTCGCCAGCCAATCAGGATAGTTTACTTTTCGAATGAAGTTAGCTTTAATGAGCTTATCAACCTCCTCTTCAATGCCTTCTGACGCTTAGGGGCGAAACTTCTTTTCTTCTGCTTGATTGCCCAAAATGTCTTATCCATTAAGGCGATAGACAAGAACATCTAGGTTGATTTTTGGCATATCTGAAGTAGACCAGGCGAAGACGTCAGTATTCCTTCGAAAAAACTCAACCAAATCTTGTTGAGGCTTCCCTTTCAATTGTGACCCGATCTTTATGGTTCGGTCTGATCGAGCTTCATCAAGTGGCACCTCTTTGAGTTCTTCGGCTGGTTCCCCTCATTGCTCGGTGAAATCCTTCCGAGCATCTAGCCCATCAACCTTGGGTTTTCTAGACTGAAGATAGCAACGAAGCAGTACCAAGCCACAACTTGACTTTTTCAAACTATTTTCATCCCCCATTCTATGGGAAACTTCATGGCGAGATGAGGGATAGATATAACAGCTTTAAGGGACATCTGTCCGGGCCTGCCGAGGATCGCATTGTAGGGCGATCAAAGCTTGGTCACTAGAAAATCCGTGTGAACAATGGCTATACTGGGCCAAGTGCCCGCTCGAACCATCAGTGTAATAACTCCTTCGGAAGTAATTGTGTCGCCAATGAAACCAATCAAGGTAGAGTCTATGGTTCGAAGATCTTTCATCCGCAATTTCATCCTTACAAAAGCATCAAAGTACAAAACATTAACAGAGCTTCCACTATCAATCAAAATACGGTGTACATCATAATTGTTTATGTTAAGAGATACAACCAAAGCATCATCGTGTGGATACTGTATCTCCTAGAGATCTTCATCAGAAAAAGAGAGCTCATCGATCCGAGCCTTCTTCGATGGATTCTCTGCATCGCTCAGCCAAACCAGTGAGGAGTCGATCATTGCAATCATATTGACATTGCCAACAGCCGACGGGTTTGGTGGAGGAGGTTGGCGAGGTTCAGGCTGATGCTCTCTATTGTTAGTTTAGGGGCTCTTCTGAATTGATCCAACCTCCCCCATCGAATGAGTTGCTCGATCTCATTCCGAAGCTACCAGTACTTTTCAGTATCATGCCCATGATCCCAATGAAAATGACAATACTTGGTCATGTCTCTCCGGACTGTGTTCCTTCGAAGAGGCGGCGGCCGAGGGATCTGACACTCGATCTCATCAAGATCTATGCCCTCGGTGTAGTGAGTGAAGTGTATTGATTAAACCTCTGGGCTAGACTTTGAGTACGATCTCTGGATGGCAGTGGAGGAGCTCTTTGGTGGCGGGGTGGACTTGCATGGCGAGAAGGTCGGTTCTTCTCCGAGCCTTTAGCCTCTTTCTTCTTTGATTGTTTGGCCTGGGCTGACCTTCATGACTCCTTAACCCTGATGTATTTATCCACCAAGGCCATCATGTCGAAGAGGCTCTTCGGATAGTTGACCTTCATGGCTAGATAGAAGTCATCCTTCTTGGACACTCCGCCTGTCAAGGCGGACATGGCCATCTCATGGTTGAGATGGTTCACCTCCAACATGGTCGTGTTAATAATTCTTCAAAGACTCCCCCTTTCGTTGCTTGACCTCAGAGTGGGAGTCGAACCTTCTATGATGGCGGTGGCTACTAATAAACTGACTGATGAACAGTCAGCTCAGCTTATCGAAAGAATCAATGGAACATAGTTTCAAGCTATTAAACCAGGTTCTGGCTAACCCTCTGAGAGTAGAGGGGAAGACTCGGCACAGGATCACATTTGATGCCACATGAAATATCATAATAAATAGAAAGCTGCTCAGATGGTCATTAGGATGGTGGATCCATGGTATGGCTCGATAGTGGGGAGCCTGATATTGGAAGGAATTACTTTCCGCATGATCTCTTCAGAGAATGGGATCCCTTGCTCCATCTTTGATTGGGGAGGAGGAACTTGCCTGACGGCATCCAACTCTTACCGCCACTCTCGATGCATCTCCTGGAACTGTCTTTGAACCTCTTCATCTCGGATAGTAGGAAAGAGGGGTCGGGGGGACCATGGCCGTGGCATCGAGTCAGGGTAAGAGTACCTCGGGGAGAAAGATCGAGCTCGCCGATATCTAGGCGGGCTCAACTCTCGAGCCCTTTGTGGTACTGGTTTAGGGCCTTTTTGGTTGGGCTTTGTGGATGGCTCATGAGTTCGAGCGGGTTAAAGGAAGAAATCGCTGGAGGAGCAAGGGTGGCGACTCCATCAGGAAGTTGTGGAGCAGGGGCAGCCGATCGGGAAACTCCATGGAGTTCTTGTACCAGCTGGGCCAGTGCTTGAACTTACTAGACCAGCGTGGTGAACTGGTCCTGGATGACCACGATTGCTAGTGGTGAGGGAGTCTCGGCCGATGATGGCTACGGAGGTACCATATTGTTTGCGGGATCAGGCCTTTGGGAGGTAGCCTGATCTTACGCATCTGAAGCTGCTCTCCTTCGATTGGCCATTGAAGGGTTGTTCTTCCTGTTCTAAGCCTTATCTTCTTGATTACAAGTTTTATAAAACTTAAGGCCCTTCCTCTAGCACCAATCTATTGCCATAGAAATCTATTCTTCGACTCGAGCATGGCCAACCTCTGGTCTGGGTGTCGTTCCTCTGCTCGAACGGACCTGCAAGACAGTCCTCACGCAGGAAGCGTTGGGGGTGGCTCATACGGAAGACCCTTCGATGCCTAAGTCAGTGGAAATTCATAGCAAGCATATAAGAGGAGAAGGCTCTTGCAGAAGAGTCCGTCAAGAATGGCCTCCTAGAGAGAGAGAGCTCTCAATGCTCTGCTTGAGCTTTAATATTTTTTAGTGAGAGTGTGAGCGTACCTGAAAAGTTCTTGAAAAAAGTATTTATAGACCGTCCGAATATTGGCGGGTTGCTCACCTGATTTCTCGAACGTGTCTTGGAGGTGGAAAAATTGAAATGATTTGACTCTGATTCGAATTAGGTTTGTTACGAGGTCGGTGAGTTTTGAATCCTGTTTGTTAGAGGATCAATGGCTAGAGAGACTAGTTGATGCTTTGAGATTCAACGATTTATAGACCCTAGGCAACAATTGGCATTATTGGCTTTATTTCCCTCCTAGATCGGTTGGGGGCCCATGTGGCTAGAATCTCGCCAGATAATCATGGATTTAAACTTCTATTAATTTTGAAAAATCCACTTTGAAAATCAAGCGATCAAAATCGTCCGTCGTATGAAGGATTCATCGTGACGATAGGTAGCATGCACACTTGGGCTAAATGTGAGGGTAGCTTAGTTCCGCAAAGGTTCAAGGATACCTCGGTCTCATCGAGGTATAAGAATAACTCGGTCTGGCCAAGGTATAAGGATACTTCGATCTGGCCGAAGTATAAGGATTGCTCGGTCTGGCTGAGGTATAAGGATAGTTCAATCTGGGCATGGTATGAGGGTACTTTGGTCTGAGCATGGTATACTTTGGTCTGAGCATGGTATGAGGGTACTTCGGTCTTTCTAAGATACAGCGGCTTTGTCTTTTTTCGGATGCGATAATTGGCGAATCAAAAATCAAAAGTGATCCCAATCTTTTCGTCATGCATATGGATATTGACGTAACGATGATTTTACCCTGCATCATTTAGATAAGCTACTTTGCATGGAGATTTGTTTTAAAGTTTATCTTAGGTATTAATTTATAAAAATTAGTGTGTTATAAATAAAGGAATGTGTATTACGTTGAAATGAATTATGCTCCTCTTTAGAAGAAAGTATAAACTCAAGTTTAATATCAATGATAGAATATTCAAATTAAAAATCCATATTATTAATTATGATATATATAATGCTGAAAGTAACCTAAAAATCAAAAATCAATTATTTTTCTGATCTCTAACCCATGCTTATTGCATACAAAGCATTTAAATTGATAATTTATTTTGTACATCATAGTCTACATATGTTAAAAATATATAATTACTAATCAATAGATTTTAATGCTTAAAACAAAAAAAAAGGTCTCACATTCTTTTAATCATTTATTTTTGCAACAACTTGATGTAGATTAAAACATACCAAAATATATGACTTTTTATTTCTAAGCATATCTAGTAATATAGATTATGACCAATGGTATAGATCTTTAGTTTATTTATTATTGATTTTGAATTTAAAAGTGTGTATTCTCTCCTTTCAAGAGAAGTAAAGCTCATCTCAATTAGATTATTTTTGTATATTAATCTCACAGAATTATATCACCTAAATTGCAAAAAAAATTATAATACAGTTTGTTTTACAAGTGTAGCTTCAACTCAACCAAAATTATAAGATGAAAAATAAGTTGGATTAATTTTAATACTGCAGAAGTATATTTTTTCTTTTCATTTTGAAATTAAACTTTTTAATAAAAACACAAGCATTTTTTTTCTTTCCCAGATGAAAGGTTACCTTTCCTAATTTAGGAGGGTGAAAAACTCTAAAGGGGGATTCAAGAAGTATTATTGTATAAGGATTTTTAGTTGGCATTATTTGAAAGCTAGATAAAAACAAAAGAATATTGGATTTGAGGAATTTAAGTAGGGATTTAGGCAAGATAGCCATGAGAATTTAAGTATTAATTTTATATTTTGTACTGCATTTCTTTTCCTTGAAATTATTCCATATGATTGTTGATCGTAGTCATCTAATATGGTGCTTAATCTTTTACTCTAAAATGTTAATCCAGATGATGGCTTTATGTCTGAGACCACAAAAAGCGGACAAGTACAAGAAGTATTGGAGCATTTATCATTACTTTATTGGCTATTCACTGATAACTCTTACAATACTTAACATTTTTAAAGGCTTTGCCATCTTAAAGCCATCACTAAGATGGAAGTGGGCTTATAATGGAATTCTTATTATTCTTTCATGTATAGCTCTTGGGCTAGAAATTATAGTTTGGGTTAAGTTCTTTTTAGAAGGCAAAGACTGGTATTTATCATACCAGCAAGGGAACAAGCAAAGGAAGCGACCCATGCTAGCAAAATAAGCAAGGCATAGATCTCTCTCTTTTCGAACTTTACTCTAATATAACTGATGCATACTCTCCATATATAGCTTGCTTCTAGTTGAGTTGAGGTCCTCGAATTGGACCTAGGCCGAGCCTCACGCTTTGAGGTTTGGGTGTTTTATCTTAACTTGTTTTTATCTTCTTTAACTCAGTTGTATTACTTCACTCTTTAATAAAATGGTACTGCTTTTGTTGTCTTTGCTTTTAAAAAAAAAAAATCTTATATACTTACTATTAAAAAAGAGAGACAATAGTTTTAAGTTAAATCTTGTATCTAATCCAATGAGTAATCTAACAAATAATATGACAAATGAAACTCTATATTGTGAGGTATTTTTTTTCTTACCAAAAAAAATAATTTTGTTATATTTTTGAAAAGCTTAAATATATTAATATTAATTAAAAAATAAATCTCTTAAATGAATATTCATTCTGTCTTACTCATTTATGTATTTCCCTCTTCTCACTCATTTTATGCAACAAAAATAAGTATTGAACATATTCTTTGATTCATAATAGTGGCTAACAAAAAGTATCCCCTTTCTTAATGATTTGAGAAATAAACAAAATTATGGATATAACATACTAGATGAATCCTACTTTTACGGTAATAAAAGTAGGTTGACCTCTTATCTAACCTCCTCGAGTTTAAAAGGAAAAGATGCCCGTGCATGCATAGTGTATGTGACAGTGATGGATCGAATGCTACAACTAATGAACTTTTTAACTTTGGTTTAGTGACATTAAACATCTCCTGGCCTGTTACTAAATAAGCAGTGGTATGTGATGACGCCCAATCACCGGTTCTGAACGTCGAGAATGGACTAATTCTCGAACCTCCGCTTCACCAGGTTGCCTGCAAAGAAGTCCCAGGACCGGAGAGGATTCTCCGGCGGGACCCTCCGACGACCAAGTTAGCAATTGAGGTCACAGCAGAAGAGGAGCTCAAATGAGCTCTTTTTAGATGAAAAAAGGGGATCCCCGGGGAGGAGGGATTCCTCTCTGGGCCTTAGGATAGCGATTTTTCGGGATTATTGCGTATACCTGTCTATTGAGTGGATTCACCTTTTTATAGGGGTTGATCCTGGCATGATCACATGGGATTTCATGAAGAAGGAATGTCTGTGGAGTTCTTGGGAGTTGCGTGAATCTGCGCTGGTTGGTGGGTCCTGTCCCATCGGAAAGGAAGAAAACGGCGGTTGGTGGGCTAAGTTCCATCAGCGAGTGGGGCTGTTGGGTAGTTGGGTCCAGTCCCATCAGCAACATGGCCAGTGAGTAGTTGGATCTAGCGTTGTCAGGCGGCGCGGGTCAGAGAGGTAGCATCCAGAGCTACCAGGGCCGAGAGGGGCCGGTCATGAATGGTCGGGGCCGACTCGGCGGGCTTGGAGGCGTCGGGGGCGAGAAGGGTCGATCAGAAAGGTCGGGGCCGACTCGGCGGGCTTGGAGACGCCGGGGCCGAGAGGGGCCGACCAGGAACAGTCGGGACCGACTCGGCGGGCTTGGAGACGCCAGGGCCGAGAGGGGCCGGCCAGGAATGGTCGGGGCTGACTCGGTGGGCTTGGAGGCGCCGGAGGCGAGAAGGGCTGACCACGAATGGTCGGGGCTGACTCGGCGGGCTTGGAGACGCCGGGGCTGAGAGGGGCCGACCAGGAACGGTCGGGGCCGATCCGGCGGGCTTGGAGACGCCGGGGCCGAGAGGGGCCGACCAGGAACAGTCGGGGCCGACCCGGCGGGCTTGGAGACGCCGGAGCCTAGAGGGGCCGACGGCGGGCTTGGAGACGCCGGGGCCGAGAAGGGCCGAGAAGGAATGATCGAGGCCGACTCGACGGGCTTGAAGACGTCGGGGCCAAGAAGGGCTGGCCAGGAATGGTCGGGGCCGACTCGGCGGGCTTGAAGATGCCGGGACGTACTAAGGTTTTATCGAAATTACCCTTTTAGCTACATTAGCCACATCAGTATGTATAATAGAAAAATTATGAAATAAGATCACTACGCTCTATCCCACCAATTGTTGTAGTACATTTTATAATGCCAATTCAAAGAGGACAATGCAAACATAAAATATCAACTAATGGATATTTTTGAACTAGAATAAAACTTAGGTAAAGTTTGTTAGGGGTTTGCCGTTAGATTGTCCTCTTAACAAATGACACATGTACAACCATCACATTTAATAAGTAACATATATTTATTATTATTTTTTAATAAAATCTAAGTATCTAATAAAGTATAAAATTATACATGTGTTACTTGTCAGGTGAAGAGTTAGATGATAAACACCTAAAAAAAAAACTGCATGTAAGCATTGTCCTTTGAATTATACATGCATTTTTATCTACTATACCTAGCCAATAGAATGAATGGTTCAAGTTTCCTAATGCCAAAAACCACAGCTTCAACATTTTCTTAGTTTAGAAAGCCATTTCATGATTTTGTGATTTTATTTAAGTTCCATTTCGTTCATGCAAATCCAAATACTTTGCCTAAGGGCTTGTTGAAGGATTAGCTGACACGCTAGGCGACGAGATAAGAAGATCAAAATCTCTCTTTCTAACCACTTCTATAACAACCAAATTATCAATCTTTGTGCTTGCTCTTAAACAAATTTAAATCATGATGATAATCGTGTCTTCTTTGTGGGACCCATTCAAAAGTTGAGCATCAAGGTCCCAAGAAAGACCGCGCCCATTTGTTGAAGAAACGCTAATCATGTCTTCTTTGTGGGATACATTCAAAAGTTGAGCATCAAGGTCCCAAGAAAGACCGCGCCCATTTGTTGTAGAAACGCTCCCATCGGTCTTGGTATTGATGGACTCTAAAATCTCTTTTTGATTACAATATTTTCAAATTATATCAAGGAAGAAGGCAAGTTGATAAGATATAATCAAGCTGACATCAATCTCATGATAATTTATTCAGCTAAAACTCAAAAAAAAAAAAAAAATCCTTTGTTCCCCGATGGCCATTTGCGGCAAGGCTTTAAAAAATAGTCCATTGATGCCAACAATGTTAGCATTTCTAGCCCGTATGGATATATGGTTGATTTATCATTTATTTATTCTAAATGATAATTATGATATCTAATTTTATCATATATTTAAATTTAAATGACAATGATGATTTAATAAGCTAATTTTCTATTCGTTTATTTTTTAAAAGTTGTTATATGATAACTTCTCTTAAGAAAAATTTAACGTTTTATTATTTTGGTCCTCTCTCCTATATATATAGTATGTTTCACCATTAAAAAATACTGGTCATCTCTCATATATATAGTATGTTTTACTATCAAAACGGATAAGAAGAAAATTAAGAAAGGAAAAGAAATTTAATCTGTCGATAACCCATATGGAATCTTTTGTCAAGAAATATCAATAGATCAAGGTATGCTTTCTTGGTTTAAGTTTTTCATGTAAAAATTAATTATTCTAAGATGTTGGCCATTATGTTTATTAAAGAAAATTCTAATAAATTTTATATGTGATATCAGAGCTTTGATTGAAAAATTTATAATTTTTTATTATGAATATATTTTTACTATTATATATATATATATCCTTTATTATAAATAAGTAATTAGAATAGCATAGAGGTAAAGTGCTCGTCCTGCGATTAAAGAGTCATAGGTTTGAATCATCGTTACACCTCTATTTTTCTTCTTTTGATCATCTCATGCTTCTTTTAATCTCACGCGACCGTCTCCTCTTCATCCCATGCCACAGGATTAAAGAATCAAAAAGAACAAAAAAAAAAAAAAAACACCCGATGGAAGAGAGACGGGTGAAGAGTCCCTTTTTCACAAAAAAATAAAATAAAATATGGGCTATGGTGGTTTGAACCTATGTTCAACATGTTTAAGGATAAGCACATTACCATTCCATTAATCTAACTATTAACAACAAATGATGAAAGCCAAGAATATTTCTTCAGCAAGAAGATTCTTTTAAAATTTATGTTTTACCTTCTAATATTTACAAGATTAATGTTTTAAAAACATTACAGTAAAATTTTATGGGTATGTTATAAGACCTTAAGTCTTTTGTATTCACGCATAATATTATCATTGATCTAATTTGATGTCTATATTATGTGTAATTTATTAATCACCAAAGTGGTCAAATTAGAAAGTTTATAGATATCAAATTAAATAAATTTAATTACTCATAATTATGTGATGTTTATAAATGAATAACATGATTTTTTATTTGTTATGAGTATATTGAAGTTTGCCCAAAGGTTGATTCATCATTTTTTATAATCTATGGACATGATGTGGTCAATTAATATGCTTGGTTAGGTATGTTTAGCATATCCAAAGATAGCAAACATATCTAATTTGAATATATAATTGTCAATATGTAAAATTAAAATTAAGCATCAATTATGCTTATTGTTGTATATTATTGTATCACCCGAAGAAGAACTTCAATATGCACTTATTGTTTACTTGATGAAATCTGAATATTTGTTTAAGTATATTACTCAAAGCATTAATGTATGAGCATATTCTCTATATTTGCGGCATCTATTCCTGTTTCTCTTCATTCCCAAGCTATGTATGTTCAAATTTTTAATGGGCTTAATTTCTTTGAATGGCGCGAACAAGTTTAGTTTCACCTTGGTATTCTGGATCTTGATTTGGCACTCATAAATGAGAAACTCATTGCTCTTACTGACTCTAACAATGTTGAACAGAGGTTTTTCCATAAGACTTAGAAAATATCAAATAGACTTAGCCTAATGTTCATGCGAATGACTGTAGCAAATAACATCAAGTCCATAATTCCTGCTACTGAAAGTGCTAAAGAATTTATGAAGTTTATGGAAGCACATTTTCAATCTGATTCTGCTGATAAGTCATTTGCTGGGACATTGATGAGTACTTTAACCAATTTTAAGTTTGATGATTCTCATACTATGCATGAGTATGTTGTTAAAATAAAAAATATAGCAGCAAGACTGAAGACTAGGATTGAAAGTGAATGAGAATTCTTGGTGCAATTCATTATCAATTCATTGTCTCCTGAGTATGGTCCATTTCACATGAGTTATAACACTATAAAGGATAAGTGGAATGTGAATGAACTGCAAAGTATGCTCATTCAAGAGAAAGTAAGACTTAAGAAATAAGGAAATCATTCTATCAATCTCATGGGTCAGCAAGGAGCTCAAAAGAAATCAAAGAAAGATAAGAAGATAGTAGCAAGCAATGACCACTAAAGATAAATGGGTCATCTGCTCAAATCCAAAGAAGGAACAGAAGGATGATAAGTGTCATTTCTGCAAAAAGCATGGATACTATCAAAAAGATATAAAAGTAAAATTATCATATCTGATAGAGGTGGTGAATATTATGAAAAATATGATGAATCTGAACAATGCCTTAGTCAATTTACCAAATTACTTGAAAAGCATGGCATATGTGCTCAATACACAATGCCTGAAATACCAAATAAAATGGTGTTTCAGAAAGGCGTAATCAAACTCTAATGGATATGGTTAGGAGTATGTTAAGCAATTCATCATTACGCTTATTATTATGGATGCATGCTTTAAGACCGCTATGTATTTGCTAAATAGGGTTCCTGGTAAGATAGTTCCAAAGACTCCTTTTGAACTGTGAACAGGAAAGAAACCCAGTTTGAGGCATTTACATGTTTGGGGTTGCCCAGCGAAAATAAGGATTTAAATCCACATGAAAAAAAATTGGACTCAAGAATAACCAGTGGTTTCTTCATTGAAAGATCAAAAAGGTATAAATTTTATTGTCCTAATCATAGTACAAAAATTATTGAATCTAAAAATACAAGGTTAATTGAGAATAGTAAAGTTAGTGGGAGTTTGAAACCACGTAAAGTGAAAATCTAAAAAGTTAAGGTATAAGTTTCTTTACCTATAACTCCTTCTCAAGTTGTTATTCCTAGCGTTGTTGAACCTTTTAACAACTTTCAAGAATAATAAATCAATGATCAAATACCACAGATTGATGATATTACTAATGAACATACAATAAATAAACCCAATGAAGTAGCAATAAGAAGGCCTCAACGATAAAAATGAACTGCTATTTCTGATGATTATGTAGTTTATCTACAAAAATCAGATTTTGATTTGGGTATTAATGATGATTCAGTTTCTTTTTACAAGCTATGAAAAGTGCTAATTCATCTAAATTGTTAGATGCCATGAAAGATGAGTTAAAATCAATGGATCACAATGAAGTCTGGGATCTTGTTGAATTGCCTGAAGGTTGTAAAAGAATTGGGTGTAAATAGATCTTTAAGACCAAACACGACTCAATGGCAATATTGAACATTATAAAGCCAGACTTGTTGCCAAAGGTTTTACTCAAAAATGTGGCAACTATAAAGAGACTTTTTCTTTAGTCTCTAAGAAGGACTCATTTAGAATTATTATGACACTGGTAGCTCATTATGATTTGGAGTTGCATCAAATGGATGTGAAAACTACCTTTCAAAATGAAGTTGAATAAAGAGGTTTATATGGACCAACCCGAGGGCTTTTCATTTGAAGGAAAGAAACACATGGTGTATAAACTGAAGAAGTCAATATACTGACTTAAGCAAGCTTTTCGATAATGGTATCTTAAGTTCAACGATACCATTACATCCTTTGGATTTAAAGAAAACATCATTGATCGGTGTATATATCTGAAGGTCAGTGAAAGCAAAATCATAATTTTTGTTCTTTATGTTGATGACATCTTGCTAGCTACTAATGACCTTGGCTTATTGTATGAGACCAAGAATTTTCTCTCTAAGAACTTTGAAATGAATGATATGGGTGAGGCATCCTATGTGATTAAAATCGAAATATTTCATGATAAATCACAAGGATTGTTAGGATTATCTCAGAAGGCATATATTAATAAAGTTCTTGAGAAATTCAACATGAACAAATGCTTTGCAAGTGCCGTTCCAATTCAGAAGAGATATAAATTCAGCCTTATGCAATGTCCAAAGAATGAATTGGAACACAACAAATGGAATAAATTTCTTATGTATCAATTGTTAGAAGCTTGATGTATGCTCAAACATATACTAGGCTAGACATCAGTTTTGTTATCGGAATGCTGGGCAGATATCAAAGTAATCCAGGAATAGATCATTGGAGAGCTACAAAGAAGGTGCTAAGGTATTTGCAAGGAACAAAGGATCGCATGCTCACCTATAGAAGATCTAATGATTTTGAGATCAAGGAATATTTAGACTCAGATTTTGCTAGATGTGTTGATACCAGAAAGTCCACATTTGGCTATTTGTTTCTTTTAGCTGCAGAAGCGATCTCATAGAAAAGTATGAAGCAGTCTGTCATTGCTGCATCTACTATGGAAGCTGAGTTTGTGGCATACTTTGAGGCCACAATTCATGGTTTATGGCTGCAAAACTTTATTTCAGAACTTGGGGTTATCACAGTATTGCCAAGCCGCTAAAAATTTATTATGATAACTCTGTAGCAGTCTTCTTTTCTAAAAACGATACGTATTCAAAGGGTGCTAAGCATATGGAATTGAAATGCTTTGCCATTAAAGAAAAAGTTTAAAAACAAAAAGTATCAATTGAACATATTAGTACTAGTCTCATGATTGTAGATCTGCAAATATATTTCATGAACATATCGAAAGAATGGGCATTATTGAAAACCATTAGTGATGTTATATCTAAAGCTTTAAGTTCCTTATGTATTTGACACTATGAGCTCAATTAATTATTGTTTCTGATTCACTTATGGATCTTGTTTAATTATGCTGGTATATACATAAATGAATTATGAGAATGTTAACAGAATTTATCTTTGATAAAGACATTATCATTAGACCTTACTGTGATTCCTATTACATGTCATGTTAAGTATAGAACTAGTAATATGATACATGAAAGGGAGTACATCAAAATAATAGCATACAACCGCCATGATTCTTATTAGTTTTTGATGATTTCATGTTTGACCAATATTATGAGGATTTTAACTTCTGCTATGTGCATTATGATTGTTTATTAAACCAGTATATTTAATATGTCACATGAGCCAAGTGGAAGAATGTTAGTGTTCTCTTTTTGTAGCCCACATAGATATGTAATTGATTTATCATTTATTTATTCTAAATAATAATTATGATATCTGATTTTATTAGATATTTAAATTTAAATGATAATGATGGTTTAATTAAAGCTAATTTTCTATTGGTTTATTTTTGGGAAGTTGTTATCTAATAATCTCTCTTTGATGGGAAAAAAATTTTAAGTTATTATCAGATTGATTCTCTCTCTCCTATATATATATATATAGTCTATTTTACCATCAAAATGGATAAGGAAAAAATTAAAAAAAGAAGAGAAACTCAATCTGTCGATAACCCATACGCAGTCTCTTGTCAAAAATATCAATAGATTAAGGTATGCTTTTTTGGTTTAAGTTTTTCATGTAAAAATTATTTATTCTATGATCTTAACCATTATATTTATTTAAAAAAATTCTCTAATAAATTTTACAAAAAAAATCCATCAGCCCAGCCACCCTCTTGGTACAAGTAAAAGAGAGAGCTGCTCCGGAGCCAGCCCATCGGCAAGGACCACTCATGCTGTGAAGATAGTCTTGATCATTAATTTGACTCTGGTCTAGCTATAGTTCTATCAAGGATTTTTTTTTCTTTTTTTTCGGTTTGAGGATTTGAATATTTCCTTTTCTCACACGAACCACTGCACAAAATGTTGGCGTAAATGGTGAAATGAAATTAAAAAAAATCTCAAAAAGCCTCAGCAAAAAAATATTATTATAATAAATTGAATAGGGGACGTATTATTTTATTTTACCTCACAAAGTTTACGTTCATCTTCAGTTTTCCTCAGAATAAAATAGAGAAAAATCAAACTCAATTCTCTGAAGAACTTTTCTAGGAGGGTTTAATGATGCCAATACTACGACAAATCTGAAGGGAGACTACGCTAAAAAAAGTTTTTTTCGACGCTAATAAGCATCGAAAAATATGTTTCAATGCTTTTTAAAGTGTCAGCGAGGAATAAAATATATTTTCCCAACGCTTTGTGGTAGCGTCGAAGGGAAAAAAATTTTCGATGCTTTTTAACGTCTGGAAGTTGAATTTTTTTCAAAAATTTTTCCCTCGCACTGCTTTCTTTCCCTCTCTTCCTTGTTGAGCTACAATTTTTTTTTCAAAATTTTTCAAATCATCACCTCCAATCCCTCTTCTCTTCTCCTCTTTCTTTTGCTCGTCCTCTGATCTCTAACGTCGTCGTCCTTATCCTCGATGGTCTTGGACTTCGGCAGAGGCAGCTTGTGGACGATGATAGTGAGCACACCGTCCTGGCATACGGTCAAGATGGCGTACGTCGGTGTCGGTGTTGTTTGGGAGGAAGAACCTGTACCTATTCCGCTTTATTGGTGCGGGCTTCCCCAATGCTAATCCCATGCGCCTCCGCTTGTTCCGCCTTGTTGATTGCGCCCGATCGCTAGTGAAGGGCGGCGGCGCACGCCACCAAGTATGATGGCTTTCCACGTCGGACCCACCGAAATAGGGGAAGAAGACTGTCTTCTTCTCCCAAGCTACTCCTCTTCCTCACGTCTCCTCGTCGTTGGCCACCATGGCGGTAGGTGGCAGCGACTCTCCTATGCCGACGAAATCTGAACTTTTTGGAGGCTCGGCTCACTCGGATGATCCTTCCCTACTCTTTAATTAGAAAATCTTCCATCCTATCAGCTAGAATTGAAGAAATTGTTATAAACATAGCATTAAAAATGACATAGGAAAAGAGCATAATGTTTTTCTGAACCTTCTACCTCACCGACGATAGAGCTTCAAGTGTCAAAGAAGTCTGGCAACCGAGAACGCTCCGATCTACCATCCTAGATGCAAGCAAAAATTTCCTTTTATTCTAGGAAATATACAGCATTCTCAACTAGATCCTGAAAGACTCATGCCAACATAACAAAATTAATTATTTCCTTTAATTTTTGAATCACAGGGGAAGAGGATAACAAAGAGCAACTAAGCAATGAAAAGAGAGAATGAGATTGGGAGTTACCAGCAAGAAGAGTTCCTCTGTGATTGAAGGCAATACATTTCATGTTCCCATGCTGCAAATACTCCTCTATCACTTCCAAAAAGTCCCCGTGCAACAGATCTTCACCCATCCAAATCCCCAAAACCCAAAGAAAAGAGAAAAAAATGATTACTTCATCTCCCAAATTCCTCCACAAAAACATCGAGAAAAGAAAGGAAAAGATAAGAAAGAGAAAATTTTTACTTGGGAAAGAAAAATAGAAGCAACAAGAGAAGTAAACCTACCAATAATTGGGACATTCATGGTTCTCAATCTTCAACGAACTCCGAGTTAAAGAAATCAGCCTCAGTCAAGGGTTTTTCTATTGCATAAGCTATAATCGAATCGAAACACAGATCAACAAGAAGCGATATAAATTAAACCCAAGGTTGAAAAATCTTTTATACCATCGACCTTTAGCCGCCACCTCTCATGAAAAAAAGAGATTTAAATTGCTCACAGAAAAAATGATTAATATCACAATCTATTCCTTATCAAAAAAGAGTGGATAAAAACCTGATAAAAGCCAATCTCAGACCGAGTCTCCTCGATCACCGGGCCAAGAAAGTGTTGGGGGATACCAACGCTTTTTAGCGTTGGCAACCGCGTGTTAAACATTTTTCTCCCCCCTAAAAGTTTTCGAAAAGTTGCTGCAACTTTGTTTTTTATTGCAATGAAACAGAGTGAAATAGAAATATTACTCTTTATATCTAACTTAATAGTTTATCTAAATATTATCTTAAAGCTACGGTGATTTATAAAATACTAGTGAGTATATGCTTGTTTCTACTATTAGACATGGTAATAGCGTGGCTATGGATTTCTTCTCGAATCTTTGCACGCTGCTCATTCTCTACAACTTCTGGTGATGATGGATGATTACTTTCTCGTTCACACACACATTTTACCATTTGGGAAACATATTTTCATATATTTTTATTATTATGTGGGTAAGCGATGTCCGTTTTGTTTAGAGCAAGTCGCCTACTACTCTAAAAAGTTCCAATGTTGTGACCATTCTCCAGCCTCTTTATTTAGATTGACAAGAACAAGCGGTAAGTACATGATGACAGCCCACAACTCCTTACAAATATTATAACAAAGAAAGAAAGAATGAAAGGGATCAAAGAAAAATAGTTCGACCCCTCCTTCAATTCCTTCACCAATGCCAACCCAAGAAATGCAAATCATGCATCTACGTAGGATGACAATACTATCGTGCTATCTCTATGCAAACTTTTTATTTTTCTTGTATCATATAAACTATAGTAGACAAGGTTGTAGGTCTCTGATCAAAGCCCTAGAAAGCCCCGTGGTAGAGCCCATGAATCTTCTTCCATGACTCCTCTCTCTGCATCTTAAGCTGCTTGTAGAAGTTGCCGATGAACGTCTCAGCCTTGGCGAACAGCTCCTGCTTGCTGAGCTCTCCGACCACCACCGCCTGCCCTTCCTCGGCCTTCTCATCGTCCTCCTCTTCTTTAACGCCGCACTCCCCGTCGAAACCGCCGATGAAAAAAATGCTCGGCTTCGACGGGCACCTCTTCACCTTCTGCACCCTTTTAGCAACCGCGACGGCCTTCTCCACCTTTGGCTTCTCCACGGGCTTCACCGGCTGCGCCCTTCCTTCCTGCAGGCCGGCAACGTCAGCTCTGCTGCCGCTGCCGTAGTCCGGGAGAGCTTGTACGGCTACAGGAGTGATAATGGTGGGCGCTTTCTTCTCATCGCGAGGGCCTGAGATGGCGGTGAGGAAGCCGGCCTCGACGCCCAGGGCGACGATGAGGATGTTGAGGACTAAGTAGAGGTAGGAGGGCCTCAGGGACGTGGATACGAAGGGAGTGAGGAGGAGGAGGAGGAGGAGGAAGAAGAGAAGTATCTTAGCGAGCTGAGACTTGGGGAACTTCTCCATATCCACTAGAGGCGAGCACCGGTAGTAGCGTGGGGAAGGGCCTTTGGCGCGCATTTATAGAAGCAAAGAGCTATGTTTAGTGGAAGATTTAGAGTGTAGAGAGAAGATTATTGGATTGGAATATTAGATAAGATCAATCTAGATTAGACAACGCGTGACGTCATAGACATTTGTATGTCAGGTGGTGGAATGGAGGCGTGGGACGATAAGGTCGGTGAGCAGATTCGCCCACTTTTGGAGCGACTCCAGGTGATCCACGGCCCAGGAGACAAAGTTTTTTCCGGAATCTTTGCTCCCTTTGGGAAGCTGAGGGAATCTATTTTCAAGTGAACGAATCTCTGCCAACTAAAAATCCTCACAAATGACCCTACAAAGGAGGGTTAGCCGGCTCGAAATTTCTTTCTAAGACATGGTTATATTGTTGCTAATGCATGTCGTCGGCCTCTGAAAACTTCTGCTCAGTTTCATGTTATGTTATAATTATTTTTTCCTTCTAGAATGGCTTGCCACCCTCCACTCCATATCAGAATTTTAGAAGCATAAGAGTTATTAATACAAAAAAAAAAAAATTGAGAATTAATTGCAGCTACCTATTTGCTCCTCACTTAGCTATTAATGAGATAGGAGGATTTCTTTCGTCTCATGAATGCCATACGAGTTAGCTGGTCAGGGAGCTAGCTACGATAATGGCCAACCATTAATTAAACATAATGGGCATAGCATCTCTCTGATATATATATATATATATATATATATAGTTTTGATTATAAAAACAAAAGAGACACACTTGGTGAGGTTGTTAGTTGTCATGCAGTAAATCACGCTTGGTGAGCCTTTGCTCCAAGCTCCCACTAGGCTTAGTGGACCGTGGTCCACCTCCCGGGCTTCACTTTTCGCCTATTACTTTTTTGAACTCTTTTATAGCTAGGGTGATGCTCCTCGGCAAGAAAAAAATTGAGGATCTCATGGATCCCCTCCACCCTTGTGTATATTAATCCTATCTGCTTTTCTATGTTCTGTTTTCTTTCCACGGTTGATGGGTCCGGAGCCTCTTTTTATCTTCTTATCCACAGTAGTCTTGCAGTGAATCAAAAAGGAATGAGCTACCATCACTCATGTACCGCATGAGCTCCAACTTTCACCAAGTTTGTCATGCGAGAAATCTCTCTTGATCTTATCCATCTCATGGGCTCTTCATGCCTTGCCACTATGCATGCATGAAATAAAGCGCAATCGTACGTAGATCTGGTAGAAAATTTGGTGAGGCATGGTTGCTCGGCCGCGTTCCAAGAGAAGGAAAGGCATCTCACTTTCCACATGGGTAGCGTCAGCGAGGGTCCCATTTCCACAGAGGGGCCAGCAGACTGACGGCAAGAGACAGCGTGGTGAGCAGAGAGGCAGCCTTTTCAGCCATTGGATCCTCCAAAATCCAGCATCTTCCTTTTCCTGTTTCTTTGCGGTGCCAGGACCGAGCAAGCGGGGATAAAAAGTCATGATGCCAGAATTGCTGTCTGCATCAATCCATGGCTTTAACGTCGCTGTAGGATCATCGGACGGAATTCCATAGCATCTGCCTTGCCTCCCACTTGCATCTCCTGACCTCAGGAGCATGCATGCATGCATGGACCAAGGGGAGCGCTTCCGGGCTTCACATCTTTATCCACAAAGATTTGCCTCGACAGACATTGTTTGTAGCTGTCTTAATTTCCCTGTCCTCGGGGGTCCTTCCAGGCCTATTCAGTTTCACGCCTTTTTTTAATGTCGAAGACATCAACATTTGGTCTTGCTTGTTCCCTATTTCCAGCTGTTGTTGAAATCAGCAGCGAGTTGACATAAAAGAACTTTCTTTTAGATCAAACCATCTTTGATTTAGGGACAACTGATGGTGCGTCAAGCCAACGTCTGGGGCTGTAACCGGCTAAGATGATGTACCCCCAGCGAAGTTGTAACCTTTTATATTATACCCTGTTCTAATGCGAGCACTAATGGCTTGGGCATTGTCCAAATCATTAGAAAAAGAAAAGAAAAGAAAAGAAAATGCTCTGAGGTGGGCCTAGCATCTGTATCCCATACGTATCCGATATGAATACGTCTGAATACATCGAAAAACATATCGAATACACTTTCTTCTACCGATATCCTCTTAATCCTAGCTTCCCCTTGCCAATACCAAATCATCGAGCCAAGCAGCCCAATCCCTATAGAATTGAGAAGGGTTTGGCAAGTTGCTGGATGTAAAATAACATCTATAGCATAACGTCATTATTCATGTTTATTTTTTTTTTTTTTATACAAGCGGGTGATCACACCAATATAGGGTGAGTCAAACCCGATATGTTAGAGTACAAAATTTGAGTCAAAACAGCAAGGCAAGAATCTCCCTGCTTCCAACTCCAAAACCCAGAGTGAGCAGCCACTATGGCGGCGATCCAGTCGGCCGCAGAATTCGCTTCTCGATATATATGCCGAATCGGGATGTGCTGGGCCTCCTGCAGGGTAGACCAAATATCAAGAATCAAGGGATTAGATGGCATACTATCACTGGGATCCTGACGGAGCCAACGGATGACTGTGATAGAATTGCCCTCAATAATAAGGCATCGGGCGCCCAGAACACAGATAGCACAGGAAATGCCCGCCAAGCAGCAGATAATTCAGCAGGGGCATCGAAAAATCAAGGAGGCCAATCCGCCAGCAACCAGCAACACTCCGTTCGACCCTCGAATCACAAAAGCAGCCCCAGCAGATCTACCCGAACACTACCATCAAAGTTGATTTTGACAAACCCTGGAGGTGGGGCTCCCAGAAAATAAAGACCGTCCGCGGTGCGCTGCCAAGGCAGCATGGGAGCTCCAGTGACCAGGGCTGTCAAAATCAAATACCATGTGATGGAAGGTATACTCCTTCGCAGAAGAGAAAGCAGTCCTGACGATGCGACGGGGTGGAGTCGTCACATCAGTGAAGACAAGCTGGTTACGGGATAACCAGATCTGTATAGCCATATAAGCCCTCGCAGTAACCACCTGATGGGAACCCCTGACAAAATCCACCTGAGCAAACCCAAAAAGGAACTGCAGGGAGAAGGAGTACCCACATCCCAAGGCAGATCACCTGACAGCTGCCATAACATCCTGGCTCTAGAGCAACTGAAGATAGCATGGTCAACTGTCTCTCATCAAGGCCACGTAATAGGCAAATGGCCTGAATACTCAACCCATGCCTGGAGAGGATAGAGTATATGGGTAGGCAGTTCCGAGCCATTTTACAAATAAATAGACGGACCTGGGGTGAATAGGAAGATGCCAAATCTAATCCACATCCAACACCTACTGTACTTGTAGCCTGTAAATCCTCTAAGGTCTCTGATCGGAGCCCGTGTCAAACAAGATCTCTTCCACACCCTGGTATCAGGACTATGACCTAACATAAAAGGAATGGCTAGAATATGGCTATAGAGCTCATCTCTAAACAAACTGGAGAGTAAAGAGGTACTCCAAGCTGAACAGTCCTGAATTATCAAGTCAGACACTCGCAAACCACTAGGATGGCAGTACTGATAAAGGGCCACCGAAAAAGGGGGAGGTCTGCAATCCAAGAATCCCAAACCACATCCATAGAAGCACCATCACCAATCATCCATGAGATGCTATTCAGAATATCCGGAGCATGCCGACAGACCTCTCTCCAAAAGAAGGAAAGCCCACGAGTAGATAGAGGATCAACAGAGGAAGACCAGTCACCATATTTAGCATGCATAAAAGAACTCCACATACAGTGCGGATCAAGCAAAAACCGAGTAGCATGCCTAGCTATCAAAGCCTCCCTCCTCACAGTAAGGGACTGAATCCCCAATCCTCCCTTAGAAAGTGGTAGACAGACACTGTCCCAACCAACAAGATGAATACCATGCCCATCCTGCATCGAGCCCAGAGAAAGTCCCTGAAATATCTCTCAATTTTCCGCAGGCACAATAGTGGAATAGCCGCATTAGACAATAGATAGAGAGGAAGCGACAATAGCACAGATCTCAATATAGTGATCCTCGCCATCATAAAGACCAGTAACCTGCCACCCATCCAACCGATCCCGGACCCATCTCACAAGATCACTGAAATCAGAACTCCGTGGCCTTCTCCGGTAATAGGAATCCCCAGATAAGTGATCCTATTAGCCATAACTGAGATACCCATGATTTGCAAAATAGCGTCTTTCAGAGAAGGAGACGTCGAGGGGCTGAAGCAGATCAAAGATTTGGTCGGATCCACTTTCTGACCAGAGGCCCAACAATAAGACTGAATAATAGTGGCAAAATGGTAGCATTCCGAACTGAAGCCTGTCCCAAAAGAATACAATCATCTGCAAACATCAGATGGGATAGCGAAGGTCCTCTGGGTCCTGCACTATAAGGAATAAGTGAATAGTCCAGCTGTGCCTGAGATAGAGCCCTCGATAAAGCATCCGCAGAGAGGATGAACAAAAACGGTGAGAGGGGGCATCCCTGCCTCAAGCCAACCTCAAAATGAAAGAAATCAGTCTGACCCCATTTACAAGGATAGAAAAAGACGGGCGGTAGACACTGGCCATAATCCAATCAATAAAAAGGTCCGTAAACCCAAACATATCAAGAGTGCAATGCAGGAAATCCCAGCTCAGTCTATCATAAACACGCTCCATATCCAGCTTAACGGCCATGAGAGCATTCCGACCGAAAGCACGTTGAAGATCATGCATGAATTCTGAGCCAGCAAGGCATTATCAGTGATGCTACGCCCTCTAAGGAAAGCCCCTTGCTCCGGAGAGATAAGCCGAGGTATCACCAATCGCATACGGGAGACTAAGAACCGCGCACAAACCTTATATAAGGTAGTACATAGGCTGATAGGACGGTAGTGGTAGGGATTGGTAGCGTCCGAGCGTTTAGGAACTAGCGTAAAAAAGTCTGATTCCATTCAGGGGGAATGGCTTTGGACTAAAACACCAGCTGGATGGCCTGCGATACATCCTGACCCAAAATGCTCCAATAATGATGGAAGAAAAATGGTGGGAAACCGTCAGGCCTGGGGTCTTGTCCATTCCAAGATCCCATAAAGCCCTCCGAATATCCTCCGCCGATATGGGCCTAACAAGAAGGTCATTCTTCAAGTCAGAGACCCTATTGGGGATCAGAATAGGGTAGACCGGGGACCCAAAGCCCGTATTCTCCATCCACCGGGACCGAAAGAAATGAAAATTCCGATCCCTAATCACCTGATCATCCTCATGAACTCGGCCCTCCTCATCAGCAATACGCCTGATACGGTTCACCGCTCGGCGCTTGAGGGTAGCCTGATGAAAGAATCTCGTATTACATTCCCCCTCTTTGATCCACTGGATCCTTAACCTTTGCTTCCAAAACATCTCCTGCTGAGGAAGAAGGGAGTGATGGATCAACAGAGTCGAGCGGAGGGACGACAAATCCGACTCAATAAGAAAACCCTCCCGGTCCTCTTTGGCCTGGAGCAAAACAATAATGTCTTCAGCTTGCTTAATTGCCTCACAATATCTCCCACCTCCCTATGATTCCAGCTGGACAGTCTACGTCTGGCAAGAGCTAGGCGCCTAGATAATCGATATATAGCACTCCCTCTTATAGGCATACGCCAGACCTCGGAAATGATAGCCCTAGCAACGAATAAGAAGTCCAAAATGACTCAAATCTGAACTGCCTCCTCCGCTGTAACCCCTCTTCAGTGGAAATCAGAAGAGAACAATGATCCGAGGCAATTCGGGTAAGTGGGTAACAGTGACAGAGGGAAAGCACTAAAGCCAATTAGAAGTTGCCAAGGCCCTATCCAACCTTTCCCACACTCTGGCAGTGCCCGAACGATTGTTGCACCATGTGAACTGGGGACCCTGGAACCCCAGGTCCAAAAGGCCATTATTAGATATAAAGGTCCGGAATTCCGCTCTACCCGGTAGATCAGCTGACTGCCTACCCCATTTCTTCTCGTGGGCCCCCACAATACTATTGAAATCGCCAGCAATAAGTGAAGGAACCCTTGAGTGAGTAAGGAACTAATCTCACCCCAGAGCACCCTGCGAACTCGGAAGTCGGTGCTAGCATAAACACCTAACAGCATCCATGGAACAGAGGTTCCCTCAGAAATAACAGCAGCAACTTGCTGACCACAACAGTGAAAGGCATCACTCTAATTTGTCATGCCTCCAAAGCACCAGCATACCCCCAGAAAGACCAACCTACTCAACAGCATAAGAAACTTAGGTTCTGAAAATCAGTCTCCAAAACCGAGCCAGACTATCCCCAGACAATCGTGTTTCCAAAAGGACACAAATGTCAAAGCTATGAAGCTGCATAAGCCTCCCAAAAGAGGAGCGAAATGAAGGTTTCATTGCTCCTCTTACATTCCATACAAGGATCTTCATCCTGATGCATGCATGGGGAGGGACCCGTCCCTGTCCCCCGGCATCATCTCATCACCATGATCGCTGACGATAGTGGAACTCTCCACAGGATCCAATTCGCTAGCATCCTCAGACTGGGAGGAATCCGACACCACCCTCGTCCCAGAACTCTGAATGGCCTGTTTCAATTGGAGGACTGCAGCCTCATGCTCTTCGCCCTCCACCCTCTCCGGCTGTAAATCCAGTCATACTCCAAGGTTTCTTGTTACCCCGTCGTGGCAGAGTACCATTCACACGGCCTGAGTCAATAGAAGCTGAAAGGTAAAGGATGTCGGCTCCTTGCTTTTGTCAGCGTGGGGTGCCTTCCCTTTGGCTCTTAAAGGCTTAGAAAGCACTTGCGAGGCACTAGGCTCCACCGGTCGAGCCTTTGTAGCAAGGCCCGGAGTCAAATCCTTGCGAGGCTCAGAGCATTCAGCCAGCTGCTCTGCATTTAGAGCATAAAATGGATTGACATCCTTGGGCCCAGACTCCTTTAGTTTCAGCAAATAAGTCTCTGTATGAGACTTAGCTATAGTACCCGGCACAGGGAGGGATCGGCATAGGACTAGATCCAAGGTCCGATCCTCCCATCCCCATCTCCGGCACCAACGATGACGAAGGGAAAGACCGACCCTCAGCTGTAGCCATGTCCGACTGCCGGCGCCCAACGACCAAAACCTTGCCCGACTGCCGGCAAGCCACCCGCTTCAGATACTGCCATGCTGACGCCAAACCCGAAGACCGGATCGGTCACCCCCAACCCCTGCGTCCTGAAAGCCGCTGCTGGCTCCTGGGTCGATCTCCTCCGATGAATCGCGGCCATCCACGAGCCGAATGTAGGCCGCTCGAAGAGTTGGTATGCTCTGTCACCATCGAGTAGCTCCCACCAAAATGCAACGTCCCACAGGATTCACAGATCCCTTCAACGTTCTCATAGCAAAACTGCTGCCAGAAAGGGGTCTTGCTCCCCTGCACCCTAACCCCCGGCCGGAATGGTTTGGTCAGATCGACGCGGACACAGGTGCAAGCATAACCGCCTCTGTTCTTCTTCTTGGTGGCTTCGTCAATGAATTTAAACTCCCCCGCCACCAAAAGGATGGAGGACAGAATGTCCTCAGTCCAGAACTCCAGCGGCAACAATGGCAGATGGATCCATAGCATGGCGTTGAGGACAGAGAACTCCGCCAGAATAAACTCTACTTCCCACTCCATGATGGCAATCGGTTGTCCATTCGCCACCCAAGGCCTTCCCAAAACAAAATCCCTAGCTTTGGCATCCAAGAAGCGGAAGATGTAGTGCCGATGAGCCAAAGCGACAGCTTCAATCTCTCCGACAACTCCAGCATGATGAAATTCACGGATCAATACCTCCGGCGGCACCTAGCGGGATAAGCTCCGGGCAATGATCGACCTGGTTGCCCAACCATCCGCTTCAAACTCCAGAGAATGAGAGGGGACCTGAATGATCTTTGGGAAGAGTCGTTCGAGCTCAACAATCTCCGCCGATGAGGGAGCAGTGGAAACCCATTCAAAATGGCTGGCATGAACACCACTCCACTGTCTTCCGCCCATCGAACACATCAGACCCAACCGAAGGCGAAGCAAAGGAGGAAGCCATCCGTCTATCACGGCTGATGGACGCAGAGCACGGATCACAGAAAGAACATAGCCTCAGAACTCGGAAGCACGAATCGTAAAGCATCGAAAGAATAGAAAAAAGCAGACGCCTTGGAAGCACTGTAGCAATCCGCGAAGCAATAACCGCGATCCTGGCACAGGCGGTGACAGGATCAAGGCGGTGACCGTTCAACACTTCTGACACAGGCCGTGATGGGGTCAAGGCAATGATGGGATCAAAGCAAAAGAACAAGACCATCAGGACCTTCGGAACCTTGATGCCTTTATTGTTTACAGGTATGCTTATCCCTTTAAGATACAAGGGAAGGAAAAGTTTTTGCACATTAATCCACATGAATCTTACGTGGCTTGACATAATGGAACAAAATAGTAGATAGTGCATCACTTATGAATTCATAATTATGATCCCGCCATTTTTGCAATCTTTTTATGCATAGGAAAAACATTTTTGCTTCTTTCAAAAGTACCCGGGTGTTTTTTCTTCTTCCAAAAAAATATTACGATACTCCATGTGTAAAATTACAACACCCTTATTATAAAATAACACACCCTAATTATAAAACACAGTATTTTAAAAATCGGATTGGACCAGCTAATTGAACCGATCAACTGGGAACCGATCATCAATCCGATCCGATTTTATTATTAAAGTTAACTTTTATATGATCCAATGAAAACTAAAAAAACCCATTGAACCGATCGATTTTCGAACCGTTCCAACCCGATTTTTAGACTTTTAATTTTGATAAATAAAATTAAGATTGATTTTTTTAGATTTTTAATTTGAATTGATATTTATATTTTATTATTTTTATATTATTAAATTAAAAATTAATTATAATATAATCCAATTGAATCATGACCCAAATGTTAAACTAGTTCGTTATTCGGTTTTCAAAACATTGATAAAACATTATGACAAACATCCTATGAAGATTTTGAAATCGATTGAAAAAATTTACGACACTCCTGTTGTAAAATTAAGACATTGTAGATATAAAATTATAACACTCATTCAGATAATATTAAGATAAAGCTTTATAACATCTCAGCACTTTGATATCAACCAAAAAAACTATGATACCCTAATTGTAAAATACATCCCTAAAAAATCTTTGATATATGCCAAAAAAAAAAATATTACGGCACCTAATTATAAAATTAGGATATCCTAGTTGAAAACCTAGGATATCCATTCAAAAAAAAACATGGGCCACATCATCCCTAATCAGCACATAAATTTTAAAAAAAAATTGAACAAATTTTAATGCACAACACGCTCAAAACTTAAGATCGTATCCATGCAATTCTATTCCATCCCATCGTGTCAGGCCATGTAGGATGCATGTGGATCAATAAAAAAGAGCGTTACACCTATATAGAATTTGCTACAACGAAAGCAATGTGCAAAGACTTTTCCTACAACAAAAACCATCACGAAGTAACCCAAATTAAAAGATTTGGGAGAGAAATGCACAGTAGCTGTCAGGTCCAATTTTTCTCAGTAGAGTTGGATGATTAAAAGGCAAGATAGCTTGTCTGGCTAGGTGCATATTGGCATTTAAACTGATCCAACCCACTGAAGATGCACTTTACAATGCTAACCACCAATTAAGGGTTAGCACAAATATCGTACCATCTTTCATCATTTGTAGGACCTGCACTAAATTTTTGCAAAGAGAATCAAGAATTTTACCATCAATAGCACAAGTGCAAAAGCTAATTTTTCTGAACCGATCCAGGAGGAGATCAGTAAGTACCAACGTCCTAACAAGTCTAATATTAATGAGGTACATGTGACTTGATGGTAAGCAAGGATTGTTTTCAGTTATTTAATTGACCCCAATCTCCATCAAAACCAGTTGTGGCAGACCAAGGTCAATTTTCTTCTTATCCTGAATATCTCATCAGATATGATACAACGCAGCCCAGGACAGCACCTGCACAAACCTGCATGGAACATTCAAAGGATTAGATACATATTGCTTCCTTGCACGGCTCAGACATCACCAAACAAGAAACCATTAGCATTTCCATTATGGACAAATATTTTCAGGGTGTTTGATCCGTATGGTCTCATGATAAGAATATCCAAGATCATAATTGTGGAACAATCAAACCTAGAAAAATACATTTAACACAGAAGGTTTTGTAAGCTTGCAATTCCGATGAAATCCACGTGAGCTTGCTGGAAGTATTTTGTCCTATTCAATTAGCATTGTGAAGGCATACAGGTTTAGTTTAAAGCAGCCTCTTTGTATTGACTACGCTGTCACCTGAAGGACATCAAAGAAATAATTCGAAAGATAGCCACTCGAAAAAGGAAAGGGAGTGATAATAATTTTTTTTGTTTGTGATAAGCAACTGGACACGTAAAATTCAAGTTAAAAAGTAAATTTAAAAAAAAAAGTTTAGGAGATTAGGGATAAGAGAAAACATGTGGATTAGAGAAAAAGCACCGATGTTTCTGCTTATTTTTTAAAATTTTAAAAAGAGTTCAATGGATTAGGAACGCAGATGAGAGACGGGTATAGAATTTAAAAAAAAAAAAAAAAAGAGTCCATCTGATTTGAGATGTCTAGAATATATTATTTGGATAAGAGATAAAGAAGCAGAATATATAGAGATGCACTGGATTATATATTTGATTTCTTGATCACATATATTTTTTTTTCATGGATATTCGTGAAGGAAGGAACTAAGAGTATGCTGGTCACAAAATTTGACGGGAGGAATGAAAGTGTAGCAGAGGTGATTTAAACGTGGAATGGGAAACAACAATTCTTGATAATGGCGCAATTAGAAGCAAATAAGCTGTTGCATGAGATATTATAGAATATACAACGATGCCCCTATAAAAAAGATGCTTAAATATTTCCTCTTTAAACAACATTTTCAAGATTGGTGATGGTTGTATGGGTGCTGCTTTCATGAAATGAAAGCAGTTGGTTGTAACCCATGTTAATGGAAAAAAAGAAACAACATTTTCAGTACAGAGATTTGAAAGGAATGCAAGTGCAAAAATTTATAATGAATCCAGAAATCTAAGAAGTTTATAGATCAAATCAAGTATTTTCTTTTTAACAATTTTTAGCTTTTTTAAATGTTACTCCAAACTTTCTAAGGAACTCTGAATAAGACAAGCAATGAAATTGACTTGAACAAGAATGTTTACACAAAGCTAAGCAAAAGTCAGTGTACTAATGGCAAGAATAATGCATGCAAAAGACAGTTCTTCAAACTACCAAACAAAATCACAAGATACCATAATTTATCTATATTACAATTGAACAGCTATTGTCAACATTACTCATTTACTGCTTGTGATTGCTCTTTTCTACGGTAAGAATATAAACATAGTACAGCATAAAGCAATCAGATAATTGTATAACAGCAACGATAGCATGAAGAAACTGTTTATCAAATAAAACTCCAGAAATAGAATGCATCTGTGATGTACCTGAAGTGGGGTGTGCCCAAGAGGTTCACGTAAAGGCCTAACATTAGATAAGGGGTGCTCCTGTGGCAGTTCGCATACTATTTGATTCAACAACTGCAGCAAAGATCACTAGAATCAATTTTAAAAAATATTTGTCTTACAAGCCATCTATTATTTCAGAATATGATCACATGTGGATCTACAAAACATTGCAGAGAAAGGATGACCTAATAACAAACACAATCATAAGTTTAAACTAACATAATCAACAACACTAGGACAACTTAGGACCAACCAGATGTGGAATGTTAACTTGATAGTTTCTGATAGTCAATTGAAATCAATATGCCAAGAAGCACATTACAAGAAATACTATAACTTGGAGCAAAAACCATATACGGAATTTATTTGGCATGACTCTTCAAATTTATTTTCACATGTTTTGAAACAAAGGATTTTCAGGAACATAAGACGAGAGTGTGATGGGCACCCACCAGTTCAGTAATTATCAGAAGCTTGCTAGTAGCAAAGCTGCTTCATAATGCACGAAGAGGACACCACCTAAAATAGCCTCGTGGCTACACTTTTAAGATATGTTGACTTACAAAAATTTTGGAAGTGCAAATGAAGAGCTCAGTCTATACATGACACGAATCCAGGGGTAAAAGGTAAGCTTGGCTCCAGCTGGGCAAAAAAATGTTATAATTTGCCTCCCAAATTCAAACTATCATAAACCCATGTATTGATGCATTGTTTTGAATGAGACAACTATTTAACACTGTAAAAATATTCCTTATGAGGCAGAAAAAAATTATTTGTTTAACATAAGACAGCAAACAATACACAAAGACACAAAAGTTTGCAAATGTCTCAGCCTGCTTCTTATGTTTAAAGGCTTTGGAAGACACCCTGACTAAAACAAAGCTTTTCAACTGAAATACCTTGCTTTGGCCAAACCCAATATTAAACGGCATGAATCTAGGCAGTCTCTGGTAATTCATCTAGTTGCGCCCAAAATTGGACACCAGGTTTGGTCATTTCAACCAATTTGAACAAAACAATTCGAAACTATTCAAAATAGTTCATAAAGAGTAGCCATATTTTCCTTTTTTTCATTTAAGTTGACTGTGATAATCCAGCCTCTAGAGAGCATCTGCCTAACATCAAACTTCGATTTTGTACGTTCACATTAGGGGGTTCTAAGAAATGTTGGAGAAGGCTAGATATGTTCAACAATTTCTCACAATAAAGGTTTCACAAATTAAGATCCTGCAGGTATTATTTAAAACCTATGATGTACTGTGACACCATGTGTAAAGACATGAAGTTTTTGCTACAAAGATATCCGAAGTCCAAACCTGTTCAGTGTGAAAATTTTAAGATTATTAGAACTGACAATGGAATTTCTACTACAGCTTCTTTTGGAGACACAGGCGAAACTTATTTGGCTGAATGAAACTACAAATTAACAAAAAAAAAATTGCTGACAATTGTCAGTTGGGTCATCACATATAGTTCCTGTTGTTAATAACGTATTATTGAGTTGTCAAGTCAGGCAAGTCAATTATTTGGAACCCTACAAGCCATGCAGTGAATCATCCGGTAATCATGCATAAAAACCCATGGTGCAGATATTGTTTACCATCAAGCATTATTGCTGAGAAAATTTTCCATCAGGAGTAATATAAAATCTTCGCATCATTCCGTGTGCACATGCAAGTTGAGATGGCCTAGCAAAGATCATATGGAACCATGGAATGGTACACTCCTTACATATTTCTGCATGCTGAGAAAACAACAAAATACGCTCCATATATGCATAACTGGAGAGTTGTTGACTACATGCGTTAGAGCTAGTCCCTACTAAGAGAGATATCTTCGCAGAGTTTACCTCAGCTTGCCGGCCAGCATGCAATCTAATCCCAGATGCATCATACATTACCTGCAGGAAAATAAAGATGACTGAGATTGAAAACTAATAAAAGAAAATACGTTTTGGCAGTCTTTGCTGTTGCAGAAATTTCAGAAACAGCAGGAAAAAATGAATTTATAAGTAGAAAGTGAAAAATCACAGGGACAAATATCTTTTGAACTTAATAGTATGATTAAGGAACATGCTAGATGTCATGTGTTTGTGGAGAATTATAGTCACAGAAAGAATAAGAAATGGCAAGGTCAAAGGGGGAAAAAGCATCACAAATTACATCAAATAAAATTATTACCCATCAGTAAAATATATAAATTTCTAGAATTACTCACTTCGCTACACGTGGACACAACAATTGCTGAAGTCACCACATGCAAGAGCACTATAATTTTCATTGTCTTCTCGTACTGTTATGGTATAGGGTTTTGACCTATATTAATTAACAGCCTATGCATTGGGGTTCAAGTGGTTAGTCAATGACTGATCAAATCATACCACATATAGCTACTATACTGCATGATTATCCATAAGTTGAATGGGGCTTCATGGAGTATACTTAAAATTATATGCATTATGCAACAAGTTTCCATGTCTTAGCATATCTACGCGATATATGAATGTATTTTTGTGAATTAAACACATAAGCAGAGGTGCCAAATACATAAGTCAGCAATCAGCTATGCACAAGTTCACCTCTCTCCTGAGAACTCTTCCAACCTTTGTTGCAATAAAATTAAAGTTCCAACCAGGGGCAGAAGAACACCTAAATCAGGGACAAGTTCAGGACTACTAGTCCAAACAAGTTAGGGGGTGATGAAGACCCCTCAAAATGAGGGCCGAATTAAGAGTTTTAAATAGGTGATTTGATTTCATATTTAGTCTGATATTAATTGGGGGCTAATGCAATAATAAGTGTTAATGAGAGAGAGGGAGAGAGGGGGTAAAGAATAACAAAGAGAAAAAGAGAGATGGATGAGAAATCTCAAAGGAAAAGAAAAGAGGTTTGAAAATATGGCTTTCTCCTAGTCCAAACCTTCAAAATCTCATACAACAAAACTGAACACCATTTGAAGAAAACCCTAATAAATAAATAAATAAATAACTAAAACACCTACAATGGTTGCCATCCTCTATGGTTTGTAGGAGAGGACAGGTTGAATGGGACATCCAGACACCCATCTCAATGCGAATGGCCATATAACTTCCTAAAAAGAATGATGAGGTCCATGAATACAATCACAAGAATGACATTATCTAGATGATCCACCTTTAGAAATGGAATGATCTTTTAGGAAAAGAGATTGAGATAATTTTGAAGTCATCATGGTATAGCGAGTAATCAGTATGCAGTGGAGACCATTAAGCCCCTTCAGTAATTATCTCCTCTAATCACATGTTTTTGGCTTTTCACAGCTATAGTAGTGATGCGGGGTAAAATTTGCTCCGCATCATTCGGCTGATGTAACAGCGGTGGGGGCCATCTCTGAACCATGGCTCGCCAACTACGATGCTCAGAAGAAGTCCACTCTCCACTGCAGTAAAGGGCGGCCACACCAACTGCAAACTCCGAACCTCGGCAGGACCGAGCTGACTCTTTGAACCTCGACAGGGCCGAGCAGTCTCCGAACCTCGACAAGACCAAACTCCAGCTCCACTTGCCAAACATCACCCCCGCCCGAGTAGCGTCAAACATCTCGAAAGACAAATCGCCCTGGTTGCAAGGATCTTGGAACGAGCTTTCCTAAACGGAAACGAGGGCCATATACAGCACCCCCTCCATGATCCACGGGATCTCAAATCCCCCCGATAAGGCATACATCCACAAGCCTTATCAGCCATCAACTTTCATAACTACGCCCGAGAAATCAGGTAACAATTTACCATCTCGGCAGTATAAGTATCAGGTCCCAAGACTCCTCAAGTAAGCACACGGAAAATCCCTTACCAACGCCATCGTCTTCAAAGACCTTTCTGAAGCATCCTTTAACAATCTTCTCCACATTATCTGTGGCTAAAAGGTTTCCGATTGGGCGTCGGAGGGTCTTCCGCAGGGACCACCCACCTCAAGCCCTGTGCGAGAACTGTTTTACAGGTCCGCAAGGACGGAAGAACGCCATCCGGATCCCGACATGCACCACAGCCTCGACCCCAGACCGGAGAACAGAAATCTGCAGCAACAGATTGGTGCTAGAAGGACCCCAAGTCCCTAAAAATTTGAAACTGAGGAGAAAAGATTCAAACAAGAGGATACATCCTCGATGGCGACTGCAAAAGGGCAACCATATGCTTTGGACCAGGCCACCTCACAAAGGCCTGATCCCACACAAAATACGACGTCCTCACAACCACCCCAGCCTAAAGTTCTATCGCCACTCGCAGCCCCCGTCACACATAACCAATTCCGCACATTGGTCCAGCAAGTTCAAGCATTGGCATAGTTGGTGCAGGGCCTCCATGGAGTCTACCCCCTAGCTGCGCCCAATCAACATCCCGGCGAAGTAGCTGCACCGGTTCAACTGACAACTCCCAACCAATTTGAGGCTACAAGCCTCTCACAACATCCTGGCCGTAAGGAGAAAGTGGAGCCCATCCTGCCGAAAATCAGAGACAGAAGTTTCCCTCAGCCTTGCCGGGCCCGTTCCTTGTCCTCAATTTCTTCTCGCCATAATTCGATGCCAAGACCATAATATCCCCACCTAGCCTCTTCGACTGTTCGGAACGAGGTGATCGACCAGAAGATCCATGAGATGCGCCTGAATTAGACGTCATCAAGCACACGTCTCGTCCGAGCCATGGGTGGAAAGGGCCCATCCTTTACTGATAGAATCATGAAGTAGACGGTCCCGTCACTCATCAAACTTCTCACTATTGAGCCATGTAATGGGACCACCAACCTGGATGACCACCTGAGCAGCTTTTGGTCCATTATGTGTTCCACGAGCTTCAGACGCGATCCTATATCGGGCCTTCCTCTCGACTCTTCGAGGACCTGCTAGAGTATGATTCGGCACCTTAAAGTTGAACTCCATCAATTCCTTCACGAACTGGGTCGCTCATTTATCAACCAGTTCGTCAGCAGTCGCCGCTACCGACGAAAATCGGACTCCTCCTCTGAGATAAAGTTTTCTTAGGCCGCTTCAATGCGACCATGCTGAAAGTCGGCCACCTCAATCATAAGGTGGCCATGTCTGTTCTTGTCGGAGGAGTATCAAAGAAGGTAGACTTCTACTTGCAATAAAGGTAAACTACCCCAGAAGCCTCTCGATATAATGACCTTGGCGGATAAATACGCCAAGGTCGAGGAGTCCAGAAGATCGGCATGGGCAGAACAATCAAAGAAAAAAGAAAGGAAAAGCTCAGACAAGAGCCGATCGACTCGCCCTGCGAGCCCACCCCGCCATCAAAGGGCTCCACCACCAAGGCGCGCTCTAGAAGCCTAGCGTGGAGATTCAACTAGTTTACCCTGCTTACGCGCTAAGGGCCCAAATCCTAATAAAAATCGGGCATCAGCTCCCTCGACCGAGGCCTCTCCAAGGAAACCTGGCTCGAAGGGACATGACCAAGTACTGTCGGTACCATCGTGACTACAGCCATGATACCAAGGAATGTTGGCAGCTCAGACAAGAGATCGAGTAACTCATCCGTCGAGGAAGGCTCAAGCGATATAGTGGACCCCCAGAGGCGAAAGTCAGAGCAGAGCATCCACCCGAGCTTCGACAACAATCTCCACCGAATCCACCACGGCAGGCAATGTCAACATGATAGCTATGGTCGGCCCATCCAAAAGTAGGCCGAATGAAGAGAACCCATCCAAAAAAGCTAGATATGAGGAGCTTGCATTCTCGAAGGAGGAACTTCAGAGGATACAATACCCCCATGACGATGCACTTATATCTTTGAATATGAAAAACTATGATGTACATCGGGTTCATATTGATAGTGAAAGTTCTGTCAATGTCCTTTATTTTGATGCCTTTGTGAAAATGGTATTGAAAATGAAAGACCTCCGAGCAATAAACTCCATCTTGATGGGGTTCACTGGCGACGTTATTGTACCGAAGGAGTAACTACTCTAATGGTTCAAGCGGGCAAATGGCCCTGCACAACAACTATTTATATAGATTTCCTAGTAACTAAACTTCGGTCACAACTATTTATATAGATTTCCTAGTAACTAAACTTCGGTCACCATACAATGCTATCCTCGGCAGACCCGAAAAATATCCCTCGAGGCCGTAATCTCCATCCCTCACCTCGCTATAAAGTTCCCCATGGAATGGGGCGTTACAACTATCCGAGGAAATCAAGCTATTGTAAGATATTGTTTCGTCACCAACCTTCAGTCTCGGAGGCCAGAAGTTGATGATCTCGATGTCGGGAAGACCTTGCCGAGTAAAGAGAAGAACCCATTGAGGAGCTCGAAGAAGTTCCACTCGAAGAAGCTCGACCAAATCGAACTATCCGGATCGGACAACTGGAAGGAAAGCCCTGACAGGACCTGATTGACTTTTTTATGAAAGAATGCCAATGTCTTTGCCTAGTCCGCCTCCGACATGCCAGGATCAATCTAAATGTTCTTGTCCACCGTCTCAACGTGGATGAAACATTCAGACCAATCAAACAGAAAAAGAGGAGTTTCGCTCCTGAACGCCAAAAGGCGATTGAGGAAGAAATCAATAAGCTTCTCAAAGTCGGCTTCATCCGGAAGGTAAATTACCCAAATTGGTTGGCGAATGTCGTCATGGTGAAAAAGGCGAACGGCAAATGGCGAATCTATATCGACTTCACAGACCTTAATAAGGCCTGTCCAAAGATAGCTTCCCTTATCGAGGATCGACCAGCTGGTGGACTCCACCTTCAGCCACCAAATGTTAACCTTTATGGATGCATATTCGAGCCATAACCAGATACGAATGGCCCCCAAAGATGAAGAAAAGACCGCCTTTATCACTGATAGAGGTACTTACTGCTACCGAGTTATGACATTCGAACTGAAAAATGTCGGAGCAACCTATCAGAGGCTGGTCAACAAAGTCTTCAAAGATCAGATAGGCCCAAACATGGAAGTCTATCGATGATATGCTGTAAAAAGCAGAGGCATCCCAGCACATCTTTGACTTGACAGAAAGTTTCACCACCCTTAGGAGATATCAAATGAAGCTAAACCCGACCAAGTGTGCCTTTGAAGTAAACTCCAAAAAAATTCTTGGGCTTCATGGTCTCCTAAAGGGGCATCGAGACGAACCCTCAGAAGATCCGAGCTCTTTAAGAGATAGTGCCTCCTAAGTCGATCAAGGAAGTTCAACATTTTACAAGGTGAATAGCAACCTTTAGCCACTTCATCGCCCGATCCACCGAGAAGTACTTACCCTTCTTTAAGGCGCTTCGCTCAGCAAAGAACTTCCAATGAACCCCCGACTGTCAGAAGTCCTTCAGGATCTAAAAAGGTATCTCGGCTCGCCCGAAGCCTGAAGCTCGAAGAGCCCTATATCTGTATCTGGCTATCTCGAAGAACGTTGTTAGCTCCGTACTAGTTCGGAAGGAGAACAAAATCCAAAAACTGGTCTATTACATCAGCAAGCTACTTTGGAATGCTAAGACCAGGTACACCCGAATCGAAAAGACGGTGCTAGCATTGGTGACATCTATACAAAAGTTATGACCTTACTTAAAGCACACTCCGTAATAGTCCTCACCGATCATCCGATCAAGACGATCCTTCACCGCCCCGAAGTGTCAGGAAGAATAGCCAAGTGGGCGATAGAGCTGAGCGAGCACAATGTGCACTACCAACCTTGCCCTACCATCAAAGCACAAATTATGACGGACTTCCTCCTCGAGTGCACAATCCCGGAGATGGATCGACAATGAAGAATCCCGAGCAAGAGAAGACCGAAGCCCGATGGCACTGCATGTGGATGGTTCCTCCAGTGCATATGGTTTCGATGCATGCTTGATCCTCACCAGCCCAGAAGGAACCATGTTTGAATACGCCATTCGCTTCATTCCCGACCTCTAACAATAAGGCCGAGTATGAAGCTATACTCGCCGGGCTCCAAATCAGCCAGAGTCTAAAGGTCAAGAGGTTAAACATCTACACCAACTCCTAGTCGATTGCCGGACACATACGTGGAGAATTCAAAGCCCGGACACCGAATATGGTCCATTACTTGCAGAAGGTGCACAAGCTATCCTCCAACTTCTCGAACTTGAGGTCATCCAAGTTCCAAGGGCAGAGAACGCTCGAGCAGACCTTCTATCCAAGTTGGCCACTATCGACTCCATGGATCTGGAGCAGAAATTCCACCTCGAAGTCATGAAAAAATTCTATATAGCGGATACCGATGCCGTGATGCAGCTCGAATCCGAGCCATCGTGGGTCAACCCTATTCTGGCATACCTCAGGGATGGAACCCTTTCCACAAACAAAAGGAAGCTAGGAAGCTAAAGATATAGTCCTCTCACTATGTTTGCATGGAGGATAACTCTACAAGCATTCCTTCTCCATGCCCCTGCTCAAGTGCCTCAGATCATCAGAGGTTGACTATGCTCTGCGAGAGGTCCATGAAGGCATCTGCAACAATCACTTGGGAAGCCAAGCTCTCTGCCACAAAGTGCTCAAGAAAGGATGCAACTAGCCCACTATGATGAAAGATTCGGATGACCTTGTCCGAGCCTGCGAATTGTGCCAGCGTCATTCGAACATCTAGAGGCTTCTGTCGGCATCTATAACGCCCATCACGGCCGCCTGGCCCTTTGCAGAATGGGGGATGGACATCCTTGGCCCGTTTTCCCCGCCACTGGATAGAGAAAATTCCTGTTCGTGGCTATCGATTATTTCACAAAGTGGATCGAAGTCGAAGCAATTGCCAAGATCACCGAGGCCTGAGCCAAGGACTTCGTCTAGCGATCCATCATCTGTCGATTCGGCCTTCCACATACAATCATTACCAACACGGCTGGCAATTTGATAATCCGAGGTTCAGGAGTAGTAAGGACCATGGCATCAACCATCGGCTAACTTCAGTAGGACACCCCTAAACCAATTGCAAAGCAAAGGTAGCCAACCGAACCATGCTGTAAGGATTAAAAGCCCGACTAAACCGAGCATACGGCAGATGGGCGGACAAGCTTCATCACGTCCTCTGGGCCTACCGAACAACTCAAAGAATCCCAACAGAAGAAACTCCGTTCAAGATGGCCTTCGACACCAAAGCAGTCATCCCGATCGAGATAGGCCTACCTTCGCCTAAAGTTAAAAGCTACTCTGAGGAAGAGAATGATGAACAACTACGAGCCAACCTCAACCTAATTAAAAAGTCAGGAAGAAAGCCCGAATCAGGATGGCCACATACCAGCAACATGGTCCGGTACTACTACTTCTAAGTAAAGAGGAAGCTCTTCCTTTCCGGTGACTTTGATGCTTCGCAAAGCCTCGGTCTCTAAACCATTGGAACAAGGTAAGCTAACCCCAAACTGGGAAGCTCCATACCAAGTCGCAGAAGTCATCAGGCTCGGTATCTACTGACTTCAGGACCTCAATGGGAAATCCATCTCCTGAACATGGAACTCGAACAATCTCCGAGTGCATTACCAGTAAAGTATTCCTCAACTGAATTACTTTACTCATTGTGATAAACTCCTCCATATATGGACGTCTTTTATCTGAATGATTGTTTTGTTTGAGGTGTTAATGAGAAACAGGTTTTCTCCCAATTACTTATCCTCTACGTCTATTCCCCATACCTCGGTAGGGCAAAGCTAATTCTCCGTACCTCAGCGGGACCAAGCTAATTCTCCGTACCTCGGCGGGGCCGAGCTATCTCCATACCTTGGCCATGCTAAGTAAAATATATGCTATCCTCCGTACCTCAGCAGGGCTGAGCTTATATCCGATCATCGGTGGGACCGAGTCGAAAACCATTGTGCTCTATCAATAAATTTTGAAAAGGGCTAAGTCCCTATTTTGTCCTATCTTTGGACCTTAGCAAAACGATGTGCCTACTATCTCCCCGAACCGTCAATCGGATCAAGACATTTATTAGTGCCTCCCCGACCCTTTGTCAAGTCGTTCTTATATGGTTTTCAACAAAACTTAAGAGGCAAAACAAAGCACGCATCATTCTGCAAAAAGCATAGCTCATATAGAATTGAAAAAGAAGAAAGGAAATTCATTTATTGAAGCTCTTAGTACAAAAGTATCCTCCTCTACACTCTATGATGCTCCCCAGGCACCTCAGATGTCTGTGGGATACAAGGGACAAGAATGTCTAAGCGATCAGCGCCTAAGTTGAGGGACTCATTCTCCAAAACAACCTCTTTTTCAGAGGATCACCTTCAAGCTCCGTTGGATGGCTATGCTGTCAAGGTCTGGAGCTTGACCAATTGCAAGCTGTGCTGCACCTACTTTAGCTTCCCATCCTTCATCGGCTCCTTAGCCAGCTTGTCCTTTTTTGGGCCGACATTTCTTCAATCTCCTCCATTGATGAAGTTTGGAGCCATCCTTGGTATCATTTTACTTATAGCTCAGTGAGACCGGGCGAAACTGTCCCTCGCCTTTCCTGCCTGGTCTGCTCTTCATCGGCCCCTCAGCTAAGCCCCAAGGTTTGAACTAGACGCTGAAGAGGACCACAAGATCCTCAATCTCCAGCATCAACATGGGCAAAGCCCTATTAAGCTCCTCACAGTTAGTCCCTTCCTCAATCAAAGGGAACAACATCCCTAAACAAAGGTGCCATCGCTGGCATCCCCACAAACTTGTGCACAAAGATGAAGCCTGCAATGTAGTGCTAACTACTTGGCGAAACCACCAGGAGAAGGGGATGTCATTAAATTCCATCGTCCTCTCGATTGTCAAGTGAAGGTCAAATGCCCACCTCAAGGCGTTCTTCATAGAAGAAGGCTCCGGACTCTGGCTCCTCAACATACGCAAAAGCGAAACATTCCGAAGTCGCCCCTTTAGCGAGGAGTGTTTGGTTTGAGAAGAAAGCAAAGAGACAAGAAGGCAAAATGCTAAGGACTTGGAAGAAGGTGGCTGCAGATGACGCCGGTCCTCCCCTTTTTAAAGCCGTCAAAAAAGGAGGCAAAAGACATTATTAGAGAGAATTCATGAGAATCGAGGCCCATCGGTCCAAGCGCCCTGATTTCTGGTTTGACCACGTGTTGTTTTGTCAGTCACTCTTGGTTAGAATTCGAAAAGACCCTCCTCGTCTGACAAGATGAAGTGATGGCGCACCGTATTGAAAATGGCGCCCCCTTGATCTCAACCTTCTTTGGTGGGAAAATACCTGGACCCTATTCCCTAGGCCCAAATGAAAACAGCGGACTAGGGATGGGGGACATGTGATGCAGGATAAGAAATCTTCCACATAAGTCGACCGGCATAAACAAGTGGTGGGACACACTTCAGGGACACATCCCGCCAGCTGCAAAGTTTGAGCCTCGGCTAGGCCGAATAGTCTCCGTACCTCGGCGGGGCTGAGTACCCATATTCTCCAAACATCGAGTATGTATGTTATCTTCGTACTTCGGTAGGACCGAGCATTCTCTGAACCTCGATAGGACCGAGTATTCTTCGAACCTTGGCAAGGTCGAGTATTCTCTAACCCTCGGCAGAGCCAAGCAATTTCTTCAAACCTCGGCAAAGCCGAGCTATCTTTCCGAATCTCAGCAGGTCCGAGCACTCAAAATCCCTGAACCCTCAGTCAGGCCGAGATGTCTATGAGGTTTCTCACCGATCCTTTAATTACGGCATCTCCACATCACTATCATTAAACCTAAGTAGCCTAACCTTACAATTGCAAGGCATTCAGAAGAAATAACTACCTGGAGACCTATGAAAACAAGCACGGGCCAATAAATAAAGTTTATGGCGAAAGGTGTTGCTCATAAGCAGATAAAAAAGGGAAAGAGAAAAATTTTCTTCATTAAAAATCTTGTTGCCAAATTACAAGTGCCCTGAGGTACACGAAAATATAAGGGATCTCCTACATTACAAAAAGGATTCAAGGCTTGGCTGGCGCTACGCCCTCTTTAGAAGAAGCTGTCGGATGCGGAAGTTCTGAAGCAAGCTAGCTCAGCTCTTCGATGGCATGCGAAAGCCGCATCGAGTCTACCTCCCTAATTTTTTCAAAATCAATCTCCAAGGCGCCTTCCTCGTACTCAACATCGGTCGACAAATGAGACGCGACCGAAGGATCGGCCGATGATGAGACATAGTAACCCTCATTCTCAAGGAACAATAGATTCAATTTTGAATACTCCTGGGCGATCCTCTGCGTCTCCCTCGTAGCCAACCTATAAGCATCCTTGAAGAACATAAGCTTTTCCATGGTAAACTCGGCCGAGCTCTTGTACTTTTCCACTGCCAACACCGCTTAATTGTCAACCTCGGCCACCTGGAGCCAAAGCTCGAAGCACTGCTAGCGCCACGAGGTTAACTCCTCGGTCAGCATCTTCATGTTCTCCGTCGCCATGGCTTCATTCTTATTTTTCAAAAAAAAAGGTCAGTTCCGACAGAGAATAAAATGAAGAAGGAAAGTGATAGCATACATGCCTCTGCAACAATCTCGGCATGCCGAGAGGCCTTTCTCTCCGCCTCGGCGACCTGCTCCTAAAGCTTCTTCTTATCCTTCCTATATTGGTGAAGCTTCCTTCTAGCGTGCTCTAGCTTTGCCCGATCCTATTCCACTGACGCTGTACGTCTGCCAGGTTAGCTATAGCCTTAGCCGCCTGCCCTGATTGAACTCAAACTTGCGAACCTCATCGTCAAGTCTCTAACTCGGCATGTTTATTTCTTCCGCGATTTTCGCCCGATATTTCGTCGATCCAACCAGGCTTCCTTGGCCAACTATTGGCCTCTTCGGCCGATTTATTGGCCGCTTCGGAGGATTTATTAGCTTCAAGCTCGGCCCGAACCTTAGCTAATTCCTCCGCAAGCTAGCTAGCCGAACTCTGCTTATTCAGAAGCTCGACGACCTTTTCTAACGCTCAGTCTCGGGCCTTCTCCATGGCGCTTAAGCGCCCATAGAGCGCTTTCTAGAGAACGATCACCTGCAACAAAACAAAGTGAAAAAACTCACCCCAAAAAAAAGGAAGAGAAAGAAAGAAAGAAAAAGGAAGGAAGCCCCTGTATACCCTAACGGTGTAAGTATTCATCTCCCTCAAAAGGACATTACTCGCAAGCAATGTCGGGTCCTTCATTTCTTCAGGAATCTTATATCCCTCGACCATGAAGGTGGCCATCACACGCCCGTCTCCCACATCTTCACCATCGGGAATGTCATTATCGAAGCAAAGGATAGAGCGGAGCGCTTCGAGTCATGACCGGTACGGCCAGGCCTCGTATCTGACACTAGAAGGAGGACCAATCTAACCAAACTCCCCTCATAGCCAGCCCTTTTCTCCGAAGACCCTGGCTCGTTAACCAAAGGCTCCACCCGACCCTCGACGCTCCTCTTGGCCTCTCCCTGCGCTGGGCGAGAAGGCCTATCCATAGATGGAGGGATGGCATCACTGCTTGCAGCAATGGCAGCCTCCATCTCTTCTGTCTCCGCAATTTTCTTCGTCTTACGAGCAGATCCTCAACGCTCCCCAGACTAGGGGGAGGAGGAACGTTCGGATCATCGACAACCAGGTAGAGGAACTTATCTATCAAAGCATCCTCCTGTTCCCGAGACTTGTTTTCCAACTCGCGAACAGCTGCTCTTTGGCTTCTAGGACCTCACCAACGGCAAGTTCAGGTGCTCTTCGTCCAGCACCACTTCCCTTGGAGCCGTCGTCTCTTCGATCTTTTCCATCGGTGGGGAAGACCGGGAGCCGAGCTTGACCCTCTTCTTTCCCGGGCTCGATGAGGGCAAACGAGGCCTCTTCTTGTCTCTCCTCTTGTCCTTTCCGTCACCGCCATGCTCCTCGGCCTTGTCTCTCTTGTCACCATCGCGCTTCCGGGAGCCTTTTTTCAAAATCACCCTTATCCGGGCTCCAAGGCCTGTCTTAGACACTCGAGGATCTATGCTGCTAAACTCGGCATTAAAAAGCACATCTTCCGCCAAAAGAACTCTGACCGAAAGCGTCGGTCCGTCGGAAAGCATGCGAAGAATGTTGGTCTCCTCCATCGATAGCCCCAGAGCTCTATCAAGTCCTCAGCGAATGTCTCCCACGTCCGAGGTAAGTGTTACTTGCCGCTCCAACGGACGATAAAGAAATGGGTTTTCCACCTCTTGATAGATGATGGAACCCCGATATCCTTTTGAAGGCCCTCCAAGGACCGATGTAAGGCCAGAAGGAAGTCTTAAGGAAGACAATATTGTGGCAGGCCTGAAACAGAGGCACCGTAGCCGTCACCCCGACTAACTGATACATGAAGATGAACCCCACAATATGCCGCCAGCTATTCAAAGCCACCATCAAGGGGCAGATGTCGTAGAACCTCATCACCTCCCGATAAACGATGAAGAGGAAGACGCAGCCCCACCTTGAAGCATTCTTCATAGAAAAAAGCCCCCGAATCCAATAAGTTCGTCACTCCCTGTTCGAGGCCTGGCACTTGCAGTTGATACTCGCCAGGGATCCAATATTTCCAGCGGATCCTCTCTAAATCCATCGAAGTCATGGTCAAAGCTATGCAAGTCGGGTGCTCCATCTCCTTAAGGCATATAGCAACAAAGCTAGCCATGGTCTCCAACTAAAAGAGCTTAACCTCGAAAGGAAGGGATGGAGCCAAAGGTTTGAAAAAATGTAACAATGGAAGGATATCAATCTTTTACTTTTAAAGCCGCTACACGAAGAGACAAAACGTCATCAGCGGAGAACCCTAAAAGCCACAAGCCTTTGATGCAAGCGTTGTGATCTCCGATTCTACGTGTTATTCCACTAACCGTCTTCAATTGAAAACCGAGGAGACTCTCCTCGTCTGACAAGCAGAAATGATGGCATGGCGGCTCAGCATTTATGGCGTCATTATGTTGCGCCTCCGAGGGTTCAAATCCTTCCAATAAAATTTGGCCACTAGGACTCTACTCCCTAAGCCCGAACTTACGCTTCGGACTAGAAAGTGATGGGCATGTAATGCGGGATAAAATTATCTCCACATCATTCGGCTGATGTAACAGTGGTGGGGGCCACCTCTGAACCATGGCTCGCCAACTATGATGCTTAGAAGAAGTCCACTCTCCACCACAGTAAAGGGCAGCCGCACCAACTGCAAACTCCGAGCCTCGGCAGGGCCGAGCAGTCTCCGAACCTCAGTAGGGCCGAGCAATCTCCGAACCTTGCTCAGCAAAACCAAACTCCAGCTCCACTTGTCAAACGTCATCCCCGCCCGAGTAGCGTCGAACATCTCGAAAGACAGATCGCCCTAGTTGCAAGGATCTCGAAACGAGCTTCCCTAAATGAAAACGAGGGCCATATACAGCACCCCCTCCATGATACATGATATCTCAAATCCCCTCGATAAGGCATACATCCACAAGCCTTATCAGCCACCAACTTCCACAACTATGCCCGAGAAATCAGGTAACAACTTACCATTTGGCAACGTATAAGTATCATGTCCCAAGACCCCTCAGGTAAGCACACGGAAAACCCCTTACCGATGCCATCGTCTTCAGAGACCTTCTATGGAACGTCCTTATTTAACAACCTTCTCCACGTATCTGTGGCTAAAAGATTTTCATTAACTTGGGCTTCGGAGGGTCTTCTGCAGGGACCACCCACCTCAATCCTTGCGTAAGGAATGTTTTGCAGGTCCGCAAAGACAGGAGAATGCCATCTGGATCCCGATGTGCACCACAGCCTCGACCTCAGGTCGGAGAACAGAAATCTACAGCAACAAGTAGCTTAACGCCATTGAAGCCTTTTATAACACAAAAGAGGCTCATTGAAAGACTTTAAACCTAGATAAGAATAGGGTACCCTAGATATAATCATCAGGTCCAAAATTGATCTAAAACAAGTCAAAAAGTGTAAGCAAAAAATGTTGCACGTAGCAAGTTCTAGAAATACTGTTACAGATGGTACCATCCATTTGTTTCCTATCGATATCCTTTTATATCTTCTCTACTTGTTTTGTTCTATGAGGCTTCTCCCCCCCCCCCCCCCCCCCCCCCCCCCAAACAGCAACCAACAAGAAAAAAAAAATCTTATCATATGGCATTAAAGTGGGGACAGATTGCTACCAGACATATTCACCTATTCCATGGATAAAGTGTATATGTGTCAGTACGCATTTGCAAAACCTTAATTATGTAAACTAAAAACAGCAAGACGTTTACAAACATGAGAACAAACTATTGCTAATCTCATTCATTTTCATTCGCCATTTTCTCTTTATATCCACCAAACTTCTCAAACGTTTTTCCTCAGAACACAACATCTAAGCGTTGCAAGGCAATTGTTATAAGCAAACTTTTGAGACATCAAAGTGAGAATAAATTACTAACCAAATATCCTAGATTTTTTCCACGAAAAATACATGTAAATAAGTTCCCATTTTGCATAATTCTGGGTTTCTTGAACATGCAATGGTTAAATATGCTACAAAAGAATGTAAATGTTAGAGTGAAGCTCAGAAATTAATTAAAAGATAGTTTAGTATGACCACATAAACGTTTTGATTGGTGTACGTTAGTATTTATAAACTTATTCAACAGGATGAAGAAAGAAAATGCTAGCAACCATGTGCACTAGATAAAGAAATTATCAAGGTCATAAAGTTCATACAACAGATGCCAAATCACAGCAAGAGCAAATGAAGAACTGCCGGTTCCTTCTTGTAGACCTATGGCCACAGCAAGAGCTGCTACAGTTGCTGAATGTGATGAAGGCATTCCGCCTGACCCAATCAACCTCTTAGAATCCCATCTCTTCTCCTTAAACCTGCATGTCTAGGATGGAAATACCAAAGACTTGTAAATAAAACACTTACTTTTCAAATCAAAGGAATCCAAGCAACCGCAAAAAAACTACAAAACAACTTATGTTACTGGGGTAAAATATCTAAAAGCATCACAAAAGAGACTTTCCAAATTTAACTGTTATCTAAACTACAAAGCAATAAATATAAGAGACAAATTATGGTAGAGTACTGCCATTTTTTTAAAAAAAATGTGCTACCCGAAAAAGACACAAAAATATGGCTAACAACCACGAGGCAAAACAGAGACATAAGAAGTAGAATTTTTATCTCATTGGCCATGGTTATGAAACATTTAGAGGACACAAATTATAACAAATGATGCTATCAAACAATTCATAACATTCTCTTTCCTAAAATATGAGCAACAGATCAGGATAAATAGAATGTTTTGACAATTGTGCCCCCAAAGGATTGAACATGATAGCACACTGCTGGAATATGACAACTCATTCCTTGCAATTCACGTACATGCATGTAGATTGTTTGTGCACACATGGTATTGGAATGTGGAGGTCCAGAAAAGCTTGCCACACATGAGCTAGATAGTATCTTAAGAATTATTAGAAACGAGACATTCCCAGAGCACTGCCTTAAAAAATCTCAGCCTGCTAACTATTACCAGCCAAATTCTCCCAAGTTACAATAGATAAGTGGTTGACGCTTATTATGGGCCTCCAAAACTCAAACGGAGAGCTTCAAGTGCCCATAGAGAAATTGACAGGAGAAGAGAATGAAAATGCACTGAACATGTTAAACTGTATTAAGGACATTTCACACCCCATTCTCTAAGGGTTTGTGTAACCACCCTGATGACTGGTAGCATAAGTAGAGGTTACAGGGGGCCAAAATAGTGCAATCATGGTTTATAATAATGCTTGAATGGTTGCATTTAAATCATAAAACCAAAAAAAAAGGGATTTAAAATCTTACAAAACTGAAATAAGTATTACTGAAATGAACTAGATCTCACTAAGAGGCATTCAAAAGGTCAATTCAAATTTGAAAACTAAAAATTAAAAACATGAACAACACATGGAGAGCCGAAACCCAGTTGTCCAAATGTATGAAACTCATCAAGCTAGATAGACAGAAAAATAGGAAATGCATCTTCCAACATGATCCTTCAGACAAGCAATAAGCATTCCTATAGTGGAACTCATTACTAATAATCCTTTGCAACGTAAGCCCTCAACTCTACTTAACTCAACCATCTAAGCCTTTTTCCCAACTACATGGGGTTGGCTACATGAATCTACTTCCTCCACTCTGCGACTAAATCGATACTCAAATTATAAATAGTTATATCTTTCTTAATTATTTTTGTTCATGTTATTTTAGGTCTATCTCTATCTCTATCATTATCTACAAAGGTAAGCAGTCGTCTACGATAATTAAGTTTTAACATTCGGACCTTTTAGATGATTCCTCTTGTGAAATATCCACTATGATATCATGTGAGATAACCAGAGGAAAGCTCTCAAGTGAATAAACCTACTCACGTAGTAGAACGCCACATTAATGGAGTAAAACCTGCGACTCGTTGGATACTCTTTATACAGACTTTGAATTAAGAGAGATGCATGTCTCATATATAGTCACCCAGCAAATTATTGTTATGATGGTTATCAAAAAATATTTGCCCTAGTGTTCAAAGAGATTCCTCTCTGGATATCATCCATTTAGCTAATATTGTTTGAAAGACCACAGAGACAAATAGACGCGCCGGTGAAACAAATGGAAACAACTCTTTCACGTTTCCTGTTCCATGAAATCAAATGAAACAAATGCCTCAGGACTCATATGCTAAAGGTAATTTATCGGGATAAATATTAAGGTGCCATGAAAACAAGTCTCAAGGGGTTCTTTTACCCAAGAAAGCTATAAAACAAACCATATATAGCATTGTTTTTGTTCATTGAGAGAGCCCATGGACTAGGCTACACTAGCTGAACGAATTTCCCAATAAAGCGGATACAATGGGTGAGTTCGAATCATCACATCGGCAAGGTTCGAATCAATTGAATGGCTCACCTGGTAGTTGATAAATAACGTACATTATTTACATATACGGAAAAGACGAGAATCGAATCGAAATATTATCCATCATTGATGGAGAAGCATGAGAATGCAACAGAATATATGGATCAAGGGAACAAGAAAGCAGGAGAGAGCGAGCGACGCACCAGGTGGTGAAGAGCTTGAGGAACTGGGCGAGAGAGAAGGCGAGGAAGGCGGAGACGAGGGGGAGATTGGAGGCCAGGGACGAGGGAGGAGAGGGCGGCGCCATCGACTTCATCGACGACGACGCCACATCCGCCGCGGTCAACACCTCGTTCATGATGATGATTTTGCAACGTTGGCGGGCGGTGTGAGACGGATCGGCGTCCGATTCCGCGCTGCCTGCTTCCCCCTTCGCGCGATCCCACCGCCACCTCGCTCTCGCTGCCCCCTCTCTCTCCCACTTTTTGGACCCTTTTTGGTTCTCTCTCTCACTCCATCCGCGTGGCTGGGTCTTCTCCACCCTCGAGTTTCACCGAGCGGACCTACCGCTGTCCACAAAGCGCCCGCCCCGGCTCGTTTCGGTTTGCGGCACTTCGGAACGGCGCACCACCGAAGCTACTAGCATTTTATTTTTTCTTTTTTTCCGCCACGTTGTATCCACCATATATTTGAGTTAGAAATTATTTTATTATACGCTACCACACCTTTATTGTACATTAGTAAAATATTATAATTTTAAGAAAAAAATAAAATTATGTTATCAAATGAGATGGATGGAATAAAAATAATTAATAAGTATAATTTGACGGTTATTAAATTTCTAAATATTAACTAAAATAGCGATGGGCTTTACTTTTCAAATACACGTTAAAATTTCTAATTTCTTTTTTCTCTTTTCTCTTTTTTTTTTGAGCAAAAATATCTGCAATGATTTCAAAGATTTATTTTAAAGATTTGGGGAAAGAAAGATTAATTATCCTACGCTGAATAATTAGGGCTTTAAGAAGATAATGCAAATCTTCAGAGCATGCATGGGAATTATATACATTTGCCCAGAAAGCGAGGAAATTATACTTTTGATCTTGGCGAATGACCTCCTACCTTGGCTGCACATGGTAATCACTAGATTATTGTTTATTATTTATTATAATTAATAATTAGAAATCCTTATCTATGTTTTGAAGGGAAGACTTGACCATACCCAACTTTCATGTTTCTGTACCGTCCTTATCCGCTACACTTATTCACGTTGTGCCAGCATCAAATGGCGGCCATGCCCCTACTTTTTTATATTTTCAATTATAGTTGTTTTCTCTACCTCGTTCGTAAAATCGAGCAATGAGCACCCGCAACTCTTTAGGTGCCGCAGACACCTAAAAAAATTTATATATATAATATCTTAAAATTTTAGGATTTCAGATTTTGAGCTATTCAACTTGATGACATCTAATCACCTTCATCGAGCATTAAAAAGACTGATCTGATCATCGATAAGATTCTTCCCCAGTCGGACAACTGCAAGAAGTACCGATACCAAAGGGGTTCTTCGGTGGGGACCCTCCGACGCTCAAGTCAGCGATCGAGGTCACAGCTGAGGAAAAGCTCGAAAGAGCTCTTTAAGGCAGAAAAAGCTCCGAAGATGGAGTTCCTCTGGGGTAATAGAATAAGAGAGGGCTTATGTTCGCATATCTGAGTCTCTCACGGACTTACCCTTTTATAGGTAGTTGAGACCTGCATGGGGATTAATTGTGTGACATTCCGTGAGGGGGAGATGTCCGCAGGACATGTGAGGGTTACGTGAATCTAGGGTTGATTGGTGGGTCCTATCCCATCGGAGAGGAAAGCCGGCGGTTGGTGGGCCAAGTCCCATCAGTCAGCAAAGTCAGCCGGTAGGTGGGCCTGGTCCCATCGACAGCGTGGTCCTGCGGTAGGCGGGCCAGATTGCGTCAGGCTGCGCTGGTCAAAGGTTGATGGTTTTGGGAGACGTGGGGCCGACCTAAAGAAGTCGGGACCGTCTCAGCTGATCTGGAGATGCCGGGGCGGACGGGGCCGACCTGAAGAGGTCGGGGCTGCCTCGGCTGATTTGGAGACGTCGGGGCGGACGGGGCTGACCTGAAGAGGTCGGGGCTGCCTCGGCTGATTCGAAGACGCCAGGGCGGATGGAGCCGACCTGAAGAGGTCGGGGCCGTCTTGGCTGATCTAGAGATGCCGGGACGGACGGAGCCGACCTGAAGAGGTCGGGGCCGCCTCAGCTGATTTGGAGACGTCGGGGCGGACGGGGCCGACCTGAAGAGGTCGGGGCCGCCTTGGCTGATTTGGAGACGTCGGGACAGACGGGGCCGACCTGAAAAGGTCGGGGCCGCCTCAGCTACTTTGGAGACGCTGGGGCAAACAGGGCCAACCTGAAGAGGTCGGGGCCGCCTCGGCTACTTTGGAGGCGCCGGGGCAGACGGGGCCGACCTGGAGAGGTTGGGGCCGCCTCAGCTAATTCGGAGACGCCAGGGTAGACGGGGCCGACCTGAAGAGGCCGAGGCCACCTCGGCTAATCTGGAGACGCCAGGGCTGATGGGGCCAACCTGAAGAGATCGGGGCCGCCTCGGCTGATCTGGAGACGCGGGACGGATGGGGCCGACCTGAAGAGGTCGGGGCCGCCTCGGCTGATCTGGAGACACCGGGGCGGATGGGGCCGACCTGAAGAGGTCGGGGCTGCCTCGGCTACTTCGGAGGCGCCGGGGCCGACGAGATGTGTTTGTGCCACGTGGTTGATTTTGCCATGATTACCCCTATGACTTTATTAGTTATATAATTAGCCACATCAGATGCCCCCCCGCTCATGAACGCGAAGGGCCACATGTCAGCTGTCCTTTGGGCGAAAGGGGCGCCGAAATTCAAAAATTGACAACCGGCTACTGGTGCCTTTAATGGCGGGTAAGCTGGCGCAGCTTTCCGAGGTGATGTCGCTTTGCAAATCTTCTGTAATCATGGGGTTGGTGGGAGCTAACATCGGCTCCGGTGTCTCGAGGGGGTGCTTCTCGGAGGATGGGAAAAAAGGTAGGCGTCATCATTGCTTCCCCGCTTTTCAAGCATCGTCATTGGCCGGGGATCCTGCTCCTTGGCGGAACCGAGGCAGCGTGCCTCGAGCACGGGCGAAATGGCCAGCGCCTGAGAACCCAGCGCAATAGGTGAAGGCCACGCGGCGGATTCTTGGGCGATGCGATTTGAAATTGGGGTATAAAAGGCGCTCCATGGGCCCGAGGGAGAGCTTTACATTGCAATTGCTCCATGCCTTCTTCCCCTTTGAGCTTCCCTGCAAACCGAGACCTCCAACCTTCATCTTCTTCCCAACTTTCAGGTTAGTCTCCATTTTTCACCCTTCACCCTTGACCCATGGACCGTAGGGCCATTAGGGAGGGTAAGAGGCCAGTGGTAGAGTCGTCCCCCTCCCCCGGTGAGGACCACACCTCGACTGTTAGCCAAATGCCCCGGCCGTTAGGCGATGTCACGATCCGCAACCGGCTGGGGGCGAGTGACCAACCCCTAGTGAGAGCAGTTCCTATTTCTTCCCGTCGTCCGGCATCTCCTCCGGCAGCTAGCCTTGACCCGGCGGGGCCGGGGGGGGATAGCTTCCACCATGACCCCCGAAGAGGTAGATGTTGGGAATTGTATCCTAAAGCCAATCATTTGATGATTGTGCTGATGTAAATTGTATATAAATTGATATATTAATAAAAGTTATTTGGCAGTTTATTCATTACAAGAACATCTTCTTAATACTCCTAAAAGTAATGAAGCCCTTAGGATCTTCCTCACGATAAAGGAGGATTTATCTTAGAAGATCCTTAAAAGAGTTCGCGACCAAATGTTATACTATGACAGGGCCATAGTACTATCAATTATAGGACGTTGTATATCATATTTGTTGGTTATCCTCTTAACCAAGGAGTGTAGAGACACTGGTATGACATACAGGTGAAAGTGTAGCAGTACATTTCACCAAACGTGACTCATTTCCGGATACTCTGCTGTCAAGAGTTAATCCGAGAAGATATAGGTATAAGTATCCTTCAGACCTAAAGATCACAACCAGTGGCTTACAAACAACTCATTGTACTTAGGTGCCGGACCACCTGGATTTCTAATCCAGCTACGAAAGGTTACTGGGTGCAGTCAAGTACTTGTGGTAGTCAGTTGTGGATCAAGATGGAATTTGACCTATCCCATTAAAAGGAGAAATGCTTGTGTTTTAATTTAGCAAGACCTTGGCCAAGGCACTTCATGTGAAAGTCACATGATCACTAAAGTTGAAATCACTTTATGGATTTGCTATTTAGAGTTGACAGGCTCTTAAGCCATCCTTAGCATTTGTGGTCAAGAGGATGAATTATACGGTAACTATTTCTTAGGGTTCTTGGAGTTTGCTCGGCAACTCTTCGACCTATCCGAACGTCGGGTTCCATTGCTAGATGGGCACATCGATTAGTATAAAAAGTTGTTTTTATGCTACCGGCTTAGGTTCGAACCTAGAGAGTCACACGCATAGAAGTTTTCTAGAATGATCTATTTGCTGATCAACGATTGAGAATCGTATATGATTTAATTAATCAATTTGATTGATTGAATTATCTCAATTGGGTTAAGTACAATTGAATAAGATTCAATTTGGTTTAAGTCTATTAGAAGGACAAGTCAATTTCAAATATTGATTTGAAATTAGACTTGATTTGAATTTAAATAGATTCAGGACTAGCCAAATTTATTTGGGCTTGGACCATGATCTATGTGGGTTAAATCAAATAAATTTAGATCAGAACCCAAACCTCTCGAATATGGATCTCATATGATGAGATGGCTAAAATCTCATCTCATGAGATATAATTTAATGCATGACATTTATTTACCGAACGTGGGACTTATCCCTCATCTCTTTGGTTTTCTCCGAACGACGAAACTAAACCAAACGCCGCGACTCCTTGGTTTTCTCTGAACATTGGAATTAAACCAAGCGTCGCGCCTTCGGCGTCTCTTCGCTTTTGCCAAACGACGGATTCTTAAATGTCAGAATTAAATGTCAAGCTAAATCGAGACTATAAATAGAGGGCATTCCCTCACCAGAGAACACAGAACAAAAATAGAACAACAATACACGATTTGTCGTGGATTATAATTCTAAATTGTCGTGGATTGTAATTCTAAAATGTTAGAATAGAAAATCCTGGTGATTCTGGTGTTAGCAGAAGCCTGGTGGATCTTGGAGGAAGATTCAAGTGAGAGGATTCAAGATCAGCAAAGCTATTTTTTGTGAGCTAGCACTCTCGAAAATCTGATCATTCGGGGCTTCGCGTAGACGATACTAGAGGCCGGACGATTGAACGGCTGCAGAGCAATAAGGATTTACCAACTGTTCTTAAGGTAAGTGATTTGATCCCTAGATCTAAGGCAGGCTTTAAGATAATAGTGTGACTAGTCATCTTGAAGATCAAGATATGATCTTGATGTTTTTATATGCATATTTTAGATCAAACGACCCTGAATATATAGGCAAAGATATGATCTTGATGCATATTAGATAGATTAATATGTAATCTTTTAATTTCTGCAATGATAATAGTTATCAATTTTTAAAAATATGCATGCCTCGGAGACTATTTCTCCCTACAGTAGAGGCCCTTAGGGTCATGTATAGGGTTCCTAATTTAATCCATCTGTCTGCGCCGAGGCCTGAAGACAAAGTGACCTCCATCCTTCCAAGTCGGGTTGCTCTGTACGAAGAGTTCTTTCGATGTGGGCTGCAGCTTCTTTTCCATTCCTTTTTCCTGAATCTTCTGAATAGATATAGGTTAATGCCGGCGCAGTTGACTCCGAACTCGATTCTGATCTTCTGCGCCTTCGTCATCCTTTGTCATTTCCAGGGTTCCGCGGCCAATCTGTCCATGTTCCGGGCTTTTTACAAGCTCCGCCACCAAGGCGAGGGGGCCTGGTGGGTGTTTACCGCTAGGCCGGGTAGGGCCCTTCCTTTAGGTCTCCCATCAAAATCAGAGGGTGGAAATCTTGATTTCTTTTTATCCATGTGGAGGGAGTGAGGACCGATTGGGGGGAACTGACGTCAGCTCCAACGAGAATTCGGCTATGAGCAATAAGGACGGGGAACTCTACCGCCACCTCTCGTCCTCCCAAATTCCTTCCTACAAGGATCTCCTATCCGAGGAGAACTTGTATGAGGCCGAGCTAGCCCCGACAGTCAGTGAGCACAGAAACCCACTCCTCTTGCCCTCGTCTGGGCATTGCCCTTATCCATTTTGTCATTCGTTACCTCGCCCCCCTTCTCTTTTCTCTCCCCCTTTTTTTTTTACTGATGTGTATTTTTTGTGCAGCAATGAGGATTTCCGTGGAGAAATTTGAGACCCTCGCATGCCAGAAGAGGCTGGCGGCAGGCGGGCAGGCGAGGCCAGCCAAGAGGGCATGAAGAGGAGCCCGTGCCAAATCGGTCGAGACCCCAGAAGCCCCTGCAGCCCAGGCACCTGCAGAAGAGCCGATTGGGGAGGCACCGACTGAAGGAGCGGTCCCCGGGCCAGCCGGGGCCGAGACGGAAGAAGGAGAGATCCCAGCCACCACTGAGGCCGTCGTGGTGGTGCTGGATCCTGAGGAGGAAGTCCCTGCTGCCGCCGATTCAGCCGAGGTGGGGCAGGCTGTAATTGCCAGAAGCCCTCCGGCTCTCGCCGAGCCGGAGACGAAGAAGGCGCCCCCCATAGCCAGAGAGGGGTAGTTGCTGTTAGAGCTTCTAATGCCGGGGCGAGGAGGCACCGGGAGCATAGGGCCGAGCCGGGGAGCTCGTCCCGGCGGTCCACGCACCACCCGACTCGACGGCCGGTCGATGAGACGCTGGGGGGGCGCGCCGGCGCCCAGGCTTTCCACCATGGAGGACGCAGTGCGGGCCGCTGTCCTCCTATCCAAGGCGCGGACATCGGCGACCGACGAAGAAATGGGGTGGTAGTCCCATGCCGCCGTCCTAGATATGGTGATGGTGAATATACTCCAGGTAATCTTTCGAACATAGTTCCCCTTTTTGACTTACCTCGGTCAACCTGTGGCTGACAAATTCTTTTGGTGCAGCTGGTCAACGGGGCATTCGCCCTTCGTGCGGCGGCGACCCATACAGGGGAGGCACTCGCACGCACCCTCGGACGGGCCGATAAATATAAGGAGCAGAGCCGGGTGTTGTCCGAGAAGCTCGCTCGGCTGCAGGAAGAGGCCAAGGCCCGAAAGGAGGACTTGAGCGGCCGGGCGAAGGAAGCTAAGCGCCGGGCCGAAACCGAAGGTGGCCGAGCTTCTACGGCCGAGGCCCAACTGTCCCTCATCTCATCCAGACTAGAGTCGGCCAGGGTCAGGATAGAGGAGCTACTCCGCCAGCTCCAATATATGGAAGGCTGGGTTGATGTAGCGACGGACGAGACTCGGTCGGCAATGGAGAGGGCCGTTGCAGTGGAGGCAGCAGCTGTTGATGCCGGGCATGAGCGAGCCGGGGCGAAGGCCAGGGCCCACACCGAGGAGGCAGAAAGTAGGGCCTGGGAAGCCGAGGCGCGTGCCAGGAAGGCTGAGGCCGGGGCCGAAGCATGAGTCCGTGAGGCCGAGGCCAGGGCGGAGGCGCAGATCCGGGAGGCCAAGGCCAAAGTGACCAACGCCATCGCCGATTTTAAGGCCTCGGCAGAGTTCGAGCAGAAGGTCATCGAGGCCAGTTTTGATGCCTATGTGAAGGGCTTCGAACTTTGCAAGGAGAAAGTGTCCACGACCCTCAATATCAACAGCTCCGACCATGAAAAGATCCAGCCTGGGGATCTTGGCGAAGAACCGGCGAAGGAGGAAGAGGATGGAGAGGAGCTGGGGCCGGATGAGCCTTGAAACAACCTTGCATTTTTGTTTTCTGCACTTTGTATTTTTCATTTCCTTTTGTAACTGATCCCAGGTCAAATTTTGTAATCATTCTGAAGTACTTAATGAAAAAGGAGTTATTCTGCAAATGTCTTATTTCTTTTCTTATGAGTATCTTGTATGTCGGAGGTGACGCGGTGGGTCCCTAGACCTGGGTATAAGGGTAACCGAATAGGTTTATAGAAACTCACGCCGATAGATAGGTTCATAATTAGCTGGGGTAACATGGCGCCGACTACGGCCATTTAGGAACGCCTTTAGGGTTCTCCCACGAATTCAGAGAATCCTTACCGAGGCAATCTTACTTACAGTTAGAAGGATCTTTCCTTTAGACTGTCTTCCACGCCTTGTCTACCTTCTCGACAATAACTTGAACGAGTCGGCAAACGTCCAAGCCGCCAACTAAACTTTTGAATCATCTGGTCCCTGACCAGCTAAGTAAATCAATCAACCGCTGGCTGTGAGGGAGAACCCGGGTGATTCTGAACGGTTTTTGAGAGTATTCTAGGAATTTGCGTTTGAACTCAGCGGAACAACTTGAACAGGCACTGGGCTGTAAGATTCAAGGAGGCATCTTTGGAGGCCAACTCCGAAGGCTACTCTGGTGGGCGAAGTCCATTGGGGACGGCACAGAACTGAACAACATTCTTTTAGTCATGGCACCGACAAGCTCTGGCCTTGACCCATCTTGGGAACTCGCGTGCCAAGGCCAAGTCCGAGAGGAAGGGCTGGGGCAAGGCCGACCCAAAGAGGCCGAGGCGAAAGCCCAAGGTTGGCGTCGGGGTGGAAGCGGTGCCCATCAATCAATTGGCCCTTAGCCGCTGAGGTAGACTTAGAGCCACTGGGGCAAAATTGTGGTCATCAGAAGCCTCTTAGACCCTGGAGGGCAACCTAAGAGCTGAGAATCATCAGGTTCCTTTTGAACCCCGAAGGGTGACATAAGAGTTGAGAGTCATCAGGTTCCTTTTGAACCGCCTTGGGGGTTTAGGAACCGCTGCGAGGGGTGACTTGACCGGTTATGGAGCCTCTAGGGACTTGAACGACTTGGGGGCACTGTCGTGCCGGGGCCGAGTGGTGTCCCATGGGCCGCGATGCCGGCGAGATCTTTTGAACCACCTCGGGGGTTTAGGAACCGCTACGAGGGGCGACTCGACCGGTTAAGGAGCCTCTAGGGACTTGAACGACTCAGTGGCACTGTCGTGCTGGGGTGAGTGGTGTCCCATGGGTCGCGATGCCGGTGAGGTCCTTTTGAACCACCTCGGGGGTTTAGAAACCGTTGCGAGGGGTGACTCAACCAGTTACGAGATTCTAGAGACTTGAACAACTCGGGGGCACCGCCGTGCTGGAGCCGAGTGGTGTCCCATGGGCCGTGATGCCGGCGAGGTCCTTTTGAACCACTTCGGAGGTTTAGGAACCACTGCGAGGGGCGACTCGACTGGTTAAGGAGCCTCTAGGGACTTGAACGACTCGGTGGCACCGCCATGCCGAGACCGAGTGGTGTTCCATGGGCCGTGATGCTGGCGAGGTCCTTTTGAACCACCTCGAGGGTTTAGGAACCGCTGCGAGGGGCTACTCGACCGGTTACGGAGCCTCTAGGGACTTGAACGACTCGGGGGCACCACCGTGTCGGGGCCGAGTGGTGTCCCATGGGCCGCGATGCCGGTAAGATCCTTTTGAACCACCTTGGGGGTTTAAAAACCGCTGCGAGGGGCGACTCGACCGGTTATGGAGCCTTTAAGGACTTGAACGACTCGATGGCACCGCCGTGCCGGGGCCGAGTGGTGTCCCATGGGTTGCAATGCTGGCGAGGTCCTTTTAAACCGCCTCGGGGGTTTAGGAACCGCTGCGAGGGGCGACTCGATCGGTTACGGAGCCTCTAGGGACTTGAACAACTCGGGGGCACCGCCGTGCCGGGGCCGAGTAGTGTCCCATGGGCTGCGATGCCGGCGAGGTCCTTTTGAACCGCTTTGGGGGTTTAGGAACCGCTGCGAGGGGCGACTCGACTGATTACGGAGCCTCTAGGGACTTGAACGACTCGGGGGCACCACCGTGCCAAGACCGAGTGGTGTCCCATAGGCCGTGATGCCAGCGAGGTCCTTTTTTGAGATCTGGTCCTCGGAGGCAAGGAAGAAACGGCTTTGGTGATGAAGAAGATCCTTTATTGCTCATAGTATAAAGAGATACATCATTGATGATATTGACAAAGGTTGTCCGCATTCTAGGTGCACGAGATAGGTCGGCTATCGAGCTCTTCAATTTGGTATGCCCCTTGACGGAGCGCCTCGGTGATGCGGTAAGGACCTTCCTAATTGGTGGACAGCTTGCCTCCCTCCATCGGCTTGGATACCTCAGCCTTTCTTAAAACTAGATCTCTAGGACGAAACACTTTGGGACGGACTCAGGCATTATAATACTTGGCTGCTCGTTGGCGAAAAGCTGCCATACGCAATCGTGCCCGATCATGTGCTTCATCGATGAAGTTGAGGTTAGCTCTCAGCTGGGCAGAGTTGTCTTCCTCGTTGTAGGACTCCACGCGCGGGCTGGGCAATCCGATTTCCATGGGAATGACTTTGGACCCGAAGGCTAGACTAAAGGGGGTTTCGCCTGTCGGAGCCCTTGGGGTTGTGTGGTAGGCCCACAGTACACTAGGAAGCTCCTCCACCCATCGACCTTTGGATTCGTCCAGCCAAGTTCTGAGCCCCCTGAGGATGGTGCGGTTCATAACCTCGGCCTCCCCATTGGTCTGTGGGTGGCCGACGAAGGTGAATCGATGGTGAATGCCCAGTTCGTCGCAGAAAGTCTTAAATGTGGCGTTGTCGAACTGGCAGCCGTTATCGGTGACGAGAGTGTGGGGTAGGCTGAAGCGGTATATGATCGACTTTCAGAAGAAGGCTTTGACTTTGTTCTCAGTGATCTTGGCCAGTGCCTCAACCTCGACCCACTTGGTGAAGTAATTGATGGCGACAATCAGGAACCTCCGTTGCCCTGAAGCCAGGAGGAATGGTCCAAGGATATCCATCCCCTACTGGGCGAAGGGCCACAGAGCTGAGAGTGGATTCAAAGGGACTGAGGGTTGGTGCTGGATATGCGCATGGCGCTGGCAGCCGTCACACTTCTGGACCAACTTAGCAGCATCGTCCCTCATGGTGAGCCAGAAATACCCTTGACAGAGGGCCTTCTGGGCCAAGGACCTGCCTCCCAGGTGATTCCCACAGACGCCTTCATGAATCTCTTTGAGGATGTAATCAGCGTCGGCAGGTCCCACACACTTGAGCAAGGGGTAAGAAAAAGATCTTCGGTACAGGTGTCCGTCCATGAGGGTGAATTTGGGGGCTCTCCATTTGAGTAGCTTAGCTTAGTCACGATTGTCGGGAAGAGTGCCATCCGTGAGGTACCAAATGTAGGGATCCATCCAGGTTGGCTCCTGGGTCAGTGAGAGGACCTCTTCTTTATCTTCTATGCTGGGCCTTTCCAGGTGTTCGATGTAGGCATCTCTTGTGAAGCCGTCGGCAAAAGTGGCCAGCCGGGAGAGGGTGTCAGCCTTGGCGTTCTCACTCCGAGGGATATAGCTGATGCTGAAATAAGTTAGCGGAGAGACCAAGGACTGAACCTTATCCAGGTACTGGGCCATGGTGGAGTCACGCGCCTCATACTCTCTGTTGATTTGCCCAAAAATGAGTTGCAAGTCAGGGAAAGCTCTGAGGCATTGTATTCCAAACTCTTGAGCGAGCCTTAGCCCTGCTAGTAGGGCCTCGTACTTGACCTGATTATTAGTGGCTTTGAATAGGAACGGAGGGCACACTCCACCATTTCTCCATCTGGGCCCGCAAGAATGAGGCCGGTGCCGCTTCCTTGGGAGTTAAAAGCGCCGTCCACGTAAAGAATCCAGGACTCCCCATCGTTGTCTAGCTCGGCAATAGGCTGCTCCACGAGAGCCTCCTCGGTCAGCTCCTCTGCCCAAGTGCACTCAACTAAAAAATTGGCCAGGACCTAGGACTTCAGGGCAGGCCGAGCTTGAAAAGAAAGATCGAACTCTCTAGCTTGATGGCCCACTTAGCTAGTCGACCTGAGGTATCTGGTCGAGCCAGGATGGCTCGGAGAGGTTGGTCCGTGAGCACCACGATATGATGGGCCTGGAAATATGGGCGAAGGCGCCGAGCAGAGACGATCAGGGCAAAGATGATCTTTTCTGTCTTGGAGTATCTGACTTTTGTATCGTGAAGCACCTTGCTCACGTAGTACACAGGTCTCTGGATCCCGTCGCTGTCAAGGCATACTAGAACAGAGCTAACAGCCTCCGAGGAGGCGGCAAGGTAGAGGAAAAGGTTCTCTCCGTCTTTTGGCTTCGATAAGAATGGCGGGGAGGACAGGAACGCCTTCAAGCCATCGAAAGCCCTTTGATAATCGTCCGTCCATTCGAAGTTGTTCACCTTCCGTAGGGCTTTGAAGAAGGGCAAGCATCGCTCGGCCGACTTGGAGAGGAAACGGCTTAGGGCCGCCACCCTCCCCGTGAGCCACTGCACCTCCTTCTTGCTAGATGATGGCCTCATATCGAGGATGGCGCTGATCTTCTCGGGGTTCGCCTCAATCCCTCGCTGGGTTACCATGAAGCCTAAGAACTTGCCTGTCGTAACACCGAAGGCACATTTTTTAGGATTCAGCTTAACTTGGAAATGGTGGAGGTTGTTGAAGGTTTCCTCTAGGTCTGAAACATGATCGAAAGCACGGGTGCTTTTGGTCAGCATATCATCCACGTAGACTTCCATGTTTCAGCCTAGTTGATCTTGGAAGACTTTGTTCATCAACCTTTGGTAGGTCACCCCTGCATTCTTAAGGCCGAAGGGCATCATCTTATAGCAATAAATGCCTTTCTCTGTCACAAAAGATATGTGCTTCTTGTCGGCAGGATCCATCTTTATTTGGTTATACCCAGAGAAGGCATCCATGAAGCTGAAAAGCTCATGGCCTGAGGTGGAATCTACCAGCTGGTCGATCCGAGGTAGAGGAAAACTATCCTTCGGACACATCTTGTTCAAGTCAGTGAAGTCGATGCAGATCCTCCAGCTCCCATTCGCCTTTCGCACCATGACCACATTGGCCAGCCAAGTGGGGTAATGAGCCTCCCGGATATGACCGGCGCTGAGTAGCTTGTTAACTTCTTCGTCGATGGCCTTTTGCCATTTGGGAGCAAAGCTTCTCTTCCTTTGACGGACCGGACGACACTTTGGGTCAATATTGATCTTATGGGTGATCACCTCCAGAGGGATGCCCGGCATGTCGGATGCTGATCAGGAAAATATATCCGTGTTGGCCCGCAGAAAAGCCAAGAGACGATCGCGATCTTCTGGAGGGAGGAGCCCGCCAATGCGCACAGTCCTTGTCGGGTCATCTCCGAGGGGAAAAGTTAGGAGCCACTCGGCCGACTCTCCTCCTTTACTGGATTCTCTGAGGTTGGGCACTTTCGAGGCCGACTCGGCCTCCTGAGGGCTTAACGCCGTGTGATAACAAGGCAAGACCGGGCTGACCTCGCCCCGCATCTCTCTGATACCTTCATTAGTGGGGAACTGTACGAGCAAGCATCGGGTGGAAATGACCGCGTCCAACAAATTTAGGCCTGGTCGCCCGAGGATGGCATTGTATGCCAGAGGGACCCGTACAACCAAAAATTCCATGATGATTGTGCTCTGGCATGGTGGTGTTCCGACCATCACAGACAGGGATATTTCGCCCTCGACCCTCACTGAATCCCTCGTAAATCCGACTAGAGGGGTTGCCACGAGCTGAAGAGAGTCAAGAGACAATCCCATCCTAACAAATGCATCATAGGTAAGGATGTCAGCTGAGCTGCCACTATCAACTAATATCCTTTTTATAGGGTGTTTGGTGATCGTCATGAAAACGACGACGCCTTCATTATTTACATTTTCAACAACTGCTGACCTCCGCCAGGAACTACATCATCCGGCACCTCCTCCCCTCTCGGCCACTTAGATGAAGAAGTCGCTCCCCAAGACACCATTCTGACCGCCCGCTTCGTGGGGGTGTTGTCGATGGTGGCCTGAACGGGCAGGGGCCCCATGAGGGCCGGCAGCGGTGGCAGTGCCTTCTGGACATACTTTCCGAGGTAGCTTCGTCGGATGAGCTCCTTAATGGCACGCTTCAAGTTGTATCAACTATTGGTGTCGTGGCCATAGTCCCGGTGGAAGCGACGGTAGTGACTTTTATCGCAAGGGGTCCCCTTCTTCATGGGAGGAGGTCGTTAGAGGTAAGGCTTACCCTCAATCTCCATAAGGATATGAGAGCGAGGGGCGAGAAGAGGTGTGAGCTTGCCCTCCCGAGGGACGAGATTCCGGCATTCATGGTCCTTATCCAGAGAAAAGGTGAAGCGGGACGGGAGGAGTCCTCGCTTCAGGGCTAACATCGCCACCGCGTCATCCAAGTGATAGACTTCAAGGGCGGCGGTCTTGAATCGGGCCACAAAATTCTGTAGTGACTCCCCCTCCTTTTGTCATACGAAGAAGAGGCTGTCAGCGACCCTCAGGATCCGTTGGCAAGCATCAAAATACTCCAAAAAGGCCCTTTCCAGCTCTCGAAAGGAATCGATGCTGTGAGGGGATAAGTGCGTGTGCCAGGCATGAGCGGCTTTTCGTAGAGTGGTAGGAAAAGCCTTGCATAGAAGAGCGTCCGTAGCACCCTAGACCTGCATCATGGCCTTGTAGCTCTTGAGATGATTGAGAGGATCCATCGTACCATCGTACGAATCTATTTGAGAAAAATGGAACCTGAAGGGCACGGGCTCCTCCAATATCCAGCGGATGTAAGGAGGATGAGTATCATACTCTTCCTCCGGCTGGTTGTTGATTTTCCTGGAGAGCTCGTTCAGCCGCCGGTGGTATTCCTCCAGGCACTCCTCTGCCTGGCGATTGATCGTCGGGGCCCTCCTAGGTGGTTTGGAGGACGAGGAGAAGAAGAGGAAGATGGGGATGGATGTGGAAAGTGGGACTTCCGCTTCAGTTCCTCCTGGCACTGTGGCCCCGAAGGGGGTTTATTTGGGCCACAGCCGGGGGAACATGGCCACTTAAGGGGCTTATGACTGGGCTTCCCAGAGGAAGCCTGGCGACGACTGGCCTCTCACTGGGAAGAGCCTACCCTCGTAGACTGCTGACTGGCAGGGGGAGCGGTCTGATATTGGGTGGCCATGGACTGCTACTCCTGAAGTTGTGAACCATGGCAGTGAGAGCTTGGACCTGTCGAGTAAGGGCCGCCAGCTGATCAGCTAAGACAGCCGTGTCTGGTGGTGGGCAGGCGATAGGGGGATCGGCAGTCAGGAGGTTGGCCTCCTGCTGCCTAGTTGATGGGGAAAGCTCCCAGGATAACAGGCAGAAGCATCCTGAGCCCGCATCATCACCATTGCTAATAGAGGGGGAATGAAGAAATGCTGCGAAGGTCGTATCTTCCTTTCTCTCATGCTTCCCCCTTCCTGGCGCGCCAATCTAATGTCACCCAATCACCTGCGTCGAGCACCAGGAAGACTGATCTGGTCGCTGATGAGATTCTTGCCTAGCCGGGCAACCTGGAAGAAGTCCCGAGATCGGAGGGGGTTCTCCAGTGGGGACCCTCCGACGCCCAAGTCAGCGATCGAGGTTATAGTTGAGGAAGAGCTCGAGAGAGCTCTTTAAGGCAGAGAAAGCTTCGGGGATGGAGTTCCTCTAGGGTAATAGAACAAGAGGGGCTTATGTTCGCATACCTAAGTCTCTCGCGGACTTACCCTTTTATAGGCAGTTGGGACCTGTATGGGGATTAGTTGTGTGACATTCCGTGAGGGAGAGATATCCACGGGACATGTGGGGGTTACGTGAATCTAGGGCTGATTGGTGGGTCCTATCCCATCAGAGAGGAAAGCCGGCGGTTGGTGGGCCAAGTCCCATCAGTCAGCAGAGTCAGTCGGTAGATGGGCCTAGTCCCATCGATAGCGTGGTCCTAGTCCCATCGATAGTGTGGTCCTGCGGTAGGCGAGCCTGATTGCATCAGGCTGCGCTGGTCAGAAGGTTGATGGTTTTGGCAGACGTGGGTCGATCTGAAGAAGTCGAGACTGCCTCGGCTGATCTGGAGATTGATAGAAATATAGACTAAAAGATATGCTTTATGTTATGTCTTTATATTTTAATGAGAATTCATTTTGAGCAATGTGTGCCATTTACTATATATGTGCATGTGTCTAGTATTTACAAAGAGTATTTGATCTAGTGTGTAGAGTACGGCTTACACACAGAAGACTAGATCATCGGTTCTTTTAGAATACAAGTTTATTGTTCACAGTTTTAGATTGAATTGGACACACCATCAGTAGAACTGTAACACAAATTTTAGTAGGTCTGTCTTGACTACGGGGAATGGTTTATTCTAACTATTTGTGCTAGTACACTTTATGTGTATTGAACAGGACCCAGTTGAGTTAATTATTTTATACTGACTTTATAAAATAATTTAAAACTTATGAATATTATGATTACTTATGCTCTTAATCCGAATTCTATTTCTAGACACGTGTATGTAGTGATTATTGCTTTGATTACACATAGAGTGAGATTCTATATGAGTCAATAAACTCAGTGGGTTGGGCAATAATATTATATATATGGTAAATATTAATAGTTGAAGGAAACCACGTCCTGATAAATTAGATTGATGATATCCCCTTGAGAAAGCTTATAAGTTTTGATTGTATCAAATCTTGCAAGTGGATTTTGAATCTGATACATCAACTAAGTTAAGTGGATAGCTCTCAAGGATAATAAAAGCTAATTAAATTATATTGTTAGTAATTAAATTTAATTGATGGATATCTGTAATCTTAACATGGGGAGATAATAAGTATTTAATATTAAAGGCTCAAAAATATAAATTCGAATATGATTAGGAGTACAATTATAATTCTTTATTGGAATGAATTGTAATTTACGTAATTGAATCCTAACCCGGGGTAGGATTGGGAGATTTAATTACGTGGGAAGTCCTTTTCATATTTGCCTATTGGTCCCTATTGTAGCTCTATAAATACCCTCTCAGTTAGTTGCTAGGGAGAACGTTTTTGGAGAAAGAAAAACAAGAAACCCTAGGACGGCCAAGAGATCCCACCATCTTGTGAGAGAAAGAAGGGATTTTCGGGAATACGGCGGAAGGCTAAAAGGTTGAGGTCGAGCAATCGAATCAAAGTATTCCAAAGTTCAAATCTGAAGGTATGATCTTGTACTCATAGATTAGAATGGTAAAAGTTTTTTTTGTATTACTCATATACGCTATAGCCGTGATCTTGGGGGTATTCCGCGCTCCCCAACAGAGACGCCAGGGCGGACGGGACCGACCTGAAGAGGTCGGAGCCGCCTCGGCTGATTTGGAGACGCCGGGGCGAACGGGGCCGACCTGAAGAGGTCGGGGCTGCCTTGGCTGATTTGGAGATGCCGGGACAGACGGGGCTGACCAGAAGAGGTCGGAGCCACCTCGACTACTTTGGAGACGACAGGGCGGATGGGGCCGACCTGAAGAGGTCGGGGCCGCCTCGGCTACTTTAGAGGCATCGGGGCGGACGGGGCCAACCTGGAGAGGTCAGGGTCGCCTTGGCTGATTCAGAGACACCGAGGCAAACGGGGCCGACCTGAAGAGGTCAGGGCCGCCTCAGTTGATCTGGAGACGCCGGGACGGACGGGGCCGGCCTGAAGAGGTCGGGGCCTCCTTGGCTACTTTAGAGGCTCCGGGGTGGACAGAGCCGACTTGAAGAGGTCGGGGCCGCCTCGGCTGATTCGGAGATGCCGGGGCGGACGGGGCCGACCTAAAGAGATCGGGGCTGCCTCGGCTGATCTGGAGACACTAGGATGGACGGAGCCGACCTAAAGAGGTCGGGGCTACCTCGGCTGATCTAGAGACGCCGGGATGGACGAAGCCGACCTAAAGAGGTCAGGGCCGCCTCGGCTAATCTGGAGACGTTGGGGCGGATGAGGCCGACCTGAAGAGGTCGGGGCCGCCTCGGCTGATCTGGAGATGCCGGGGCGGACAGGGCCGACCTGAAAAGGTCGGGGCCGCCTCGGCTGCTTGGAGGCGCCGGGGACAGGATGTGTTTATGCCACGTGGTTGATTTTGTCATGATTACCTATGTGACTTTATTAGTTATATCATTAGCCACATCACAACTAGAGAACGGGAAAACTCCATGAATTATTCTTATAATCTGAAGACCTAACATTTATAATCTGAAGACCTAACATACACATTAGATGCTTGTTTACGTATAGCAACCATCTCTATCTAATGTGGTATTTCTATAATGATCATTATTTCTTGACCTTCAAACTCTAAGGTTATGAGTTCACATCTACTAAATACCTGGGGATTATGATGTAGAGGAAAGAGCAGTAAAGGTGAAGTTGCACAGAATCAATGAAACAGAGTTATTCAAGGACTGGGTGGTTGTGATAGTAAAAGCGGTACATCAAAACCATTATAAAAGCATTGTTTTGGTCTTTTGGCTTCTCTGAAGATATTAAGGAAGATGCCTTCTTTTGGTTGGACCATTTAGAACTTTGGGGGTTGCATGTCCCCCAAAACGAATTGGAATAACGATAGTGCGGGGCGCATAGCATCTGAAGATTGCTCGTTGCTCCCTACTCATATAAAACAGTCATGTCCCCAAAAACGAATTGGAATAACGATAGCGCGTGTGCCTACTCAACATAATTTAAGGATATAGACTCTAGGGGTGCAACTTGGATCGGGTTCAATCCGAACTTGGCCCGTCGAATCCAATTTACAGCAGTGTTTAAACTCATGTTTGCCCAACCCGAATCCGAAAGACCCGAATTTAACCCAACCCGATTTACAATTGATCCGGATTAGAATTGACCACAACCTGAACCCAAGATAACCCGAACCCAAGGGTTACCCGAACGGGGGTAGCTTATCGGCACCATCTTTGAGAGAATTGAAGACTCCAATCGGATCAACGAGATGGCCAACTTGAGAGCGAGAAGGGCAATAAAGGCGGACCATCCATATATTTGTTTCACTTTCCACCTCCTCCTCTTCTTTGTTTACGACACCTCCTCCTCTTCTTTGTTTCAGGTAAGACTTTTTTTTAATACAATGTTAAAGCCCCGAGTCCAACTTATGCGTTCGACAAGGGATTTTATTTTCCCATCTTTAGGATTCATAATTCAGTATTTATTTACTTTGAAAAAAGTTTTTTTTTTCTCATCAATCCGTATTCCAACCCGAAACTCAACCCGAACCCGATTTTTAAAAATAGGATTAGGGTTGAGGTTTTACAAATAGAGTTAGAGTTGACATTTTAGAAATAAGATTAGAGTTAGGATCGAAAAAAACCAGTTTTATGAGCCCGAATTGCACCCCTAACTCCAGGTTACCAACAACCAAGTCGGAGTCTTGTCAGCTTACTTAAATTCTCAGTACGCTCAATAAATGAGCGGACTCATTGGGTTCAGTACCGCTCAAGTCGGAGTCGAGAACTCATTGTTTTTAATTCAAGACTTCCAGCGGATCAATCTGTTTGATCCCATTTTACCACCAGGTCCATAGTCCTAATGCAACTTTAAAATATGAACTTTAAAATATGAAGCTGATTGTATTGAAGCATAATCATTAGCTCAACAAAAAAAATTGATTCGTAGCAGTAATGATTGAACTCATACAGCAGTCCTCATCCTTTGTAGGTAGCTTAGTAGCAAATCCTGTCGTCATAATCAAGTAGTACATTACATCTGAGTTGTGGCTTCACCATTTTTGCCCTTTTGCGGTATAAATGTTGCATACTGTATTGTCCAGCTTCATCTTGTCCAAGAACAGCTCTGACAGAACCATTTCAGATTTTGTATCCGATTGGTCAGACAACACGTTTCTTGCTATCTCCAGGCTGCATGGCGGGATGCGTCGCGCTTTGATAGTTATAGGTAATTTGGCAATTGCACAAGTCATCACTGCTTTTACTGCTGCTATGTTAGTGTCGTGTACTTCTAAGTGTGTAGTGTTGATATGACCCGCTATGAGTACCATGCTACTTGGACGCATGGAATTAGATGTATGAGAAGAAAGATTTTATGATCATGATGAACTAAATAACAAATAAGAAGCATCAAAAGGCCCAACTAATCCCTCATTCAGAAGGCGCATGGCAGCACCCGGCGAGAATTTCCTTGCAAACAAGTAGCATGGAACAAATGTAGCATTGCACTGGCACCACTCTGTTCGGTATTCTGCCTCATAGTATACGTGGTTCATATTCTGCAAAATTGTGAAGCAAAAAAATCTTAATCAGAGGAAATCATAGATATGTTTGAGAGTATAATGGTACAGTCTGAACAATTGCTGTGAAGATAAAAGAGTGAAAGGATATAACATAAACAGCTGCAATAGAGAATTTATTTTAGCATGCAGTCCAACATGAGCCACATTCTTTCAACCATTAGGTCAAGAAAACAAAGAAATTTTTTTATATAAAAAAAAGACCATAAGAAGCATGTTCACTTCAAGTTACATGCAGTGTACATATCTGACGCATATTGAACACAAATACTTGATCAGTTAGCCTTTCAATCAAGTTCATCCATGGTCGAAAACAGAGACCTGAAAACACCCTCAGAAATGACCACAATGATCTTTGAGACAATTGTACTGCTCCTTGAAGGTACTTTGCTTAGTGAGGTAAATCCAATGATTCCTAGTAACATTGAAATCCTTTTCTGAATTGAAAACCAAAAATCCTCACTGCATGAGGCATAAAGGTGGAAAAAATATGTTCAGTCACAGACAAGGAGCTTCATTGCCTACTTCTTCACTACTCTGAACAAGAGTGAGAGAGTGCATGCTGGAGCTAGCATGTTTAAGGAAACCAATTTAGGAAGATGCCTCTAGACTTTTCCTAAAAGCCCACAAAGTTTTGGCTCTAAGATTATGACAATTTAGAATATCATATTTAATATGTTTCAAGGAAGCTGTCATAAGAAATAGGATTATGAGGGTTTATAAAGATCACACTTAACCAATGTTTTGAGATGTCAGAAGAAGGAAACCATGGTATTCTCAAGAAAGATCCTGACATGGAGAAGGGACGCTCCCTGTTTACACTGATTTCAGCATATGTTTCTGTTCTTAGAGGAGAGTTTTGCACATGAAGATCTGGACTTTGTTTTTAGTATCTTTTTGTTAAGGAAAATTTCCCCCTTTTTTCTTTATTAGATTAACTTTCTTTCATTTGATCTGTTTTAGCTCATTTTCCTTGTTGAGGACCATAAGTCCATCTTCTTTATCATTTCAATAATTTTTTTAAACTTTAAAATGGGGAAATAAGAGAGATTTCAGGATTTCTCTGACTTTCACATAAAGTTTGTGATCCTGTTGGAATTTGGCCCTTGGATTAATTATTGGGATTAATAAATGGCACCTCAAAGATAAATACACTTTCCTACCCCTTAAATTTTCCCTCTTACTACACTCTTTCCTGTCAAGAGATATCATGAAGGATCACTCCCAAATAGAATCTGCTTAGAACACTTAACCAAAAGGATGATTTCCTTTCCTGTGAACCAGTCTTTGAAGAATAATGCAAGGCCATATCACAAAGTTTGTCTAGCCAAAACTCTGGCACCATTTCACAAAGATAAGTCAAACAAAGTAGCTACGAATTCTCAAGCTTTATTGAATTATACTTGGATTCATTAAGCCAGCACAATGCATATAAGGTTAGGCAAGGAATCTAAGGGATGATGTTGCATAAAAACAACAGAAAGAAAAAGATGTTGCTTGTCATCACATATGATATGTAACAAAACATTCTTAAGGCCTCTATTAATATGAATGCAATTCATATCGGCAATTTTACATTTAAAAAGCCATATTGTTAAGTTCCTACAAGCAATTAAAAAGAACGAGTCAAAAGAATGAAACTATTAAATCAGCATATATGCTTGAAACATAACATGGTAGTGATATCTTCTATGTGATGCCAGCTATGACGGTCTCAAAAGGAGATAATATCATGGCCACAGAAAATTGCAATGATCATGGCTAGAAACAGCTAATCGGTAACAGCCATAAACCATAAAGATACCAGCAAATCAATGATCATATTCTATCCGCTTTCATTTCATACAACACTATCTATGAGATTAGGTCTTGATATCAAAATTTTGAGTATGACATTTTTCTGTAGCAGTTCATGCTCCAGTAAATTCATCATCAAAATAAAACTATGGATATAATAGCCCTATTTATGAATATATAATTGCATGATTTTTTCAAATATATTCATAAAATAGTACATAGGACATTGAAGTAAACACTCTAGAACATATATTGCAAATTATACAGGTTTATGCCACAGGAAGTGCATCACCATAGCTTACAAAGCACAAAGACACAAATTAGCCTAAAATATTTACAAACTCGTGAGAAAAGATATTGAGACAGTTATGTTCAAACATATATACACAAACTGCAAAGAAAAATTATGTCAAAAGCAATTCTATAGCCATGGGAAATGGTATTTACCCTTATTTCCTCCATGTGCTGGGGGCTCGCATCAGCATATTCAAATGTCCTAGGATGCCAATTTTGTTTTTTCTTATCGTTTGAAGATTGGTTCCATGAAGTATAAGTTAAGGGTCTTCGCTCTAGTTCATCTTCAAGCCCCCTCATCTAGGAAAAAAAAAAAAGATATTGAACAAAAAAAGAAAGAAGCCTTTTCTGTTAACATAAATACTTGTGCTAGTTCTGTACAACAGACAATCCATCTCCACTATCAGTAACTGCAAATAATAATCGTGAGATGTAACAAGAAAATGCCAGTGCAATTAATGACAACAAAGGACCAGCTTGCCAAATAAACAAAAAAATGAAATATAAAGCTTACAGATAATAATGTCTGCACATAGTGTTCATCTGGAACACAATCATGTTGCTTCTTGGCGGCTGCTTTCTGCACATAAATAAAACAAGCTTGTCATATATGAATCAAAAAGAACAAGACAATCAGCCCCTCAAGACAGTAGAACTTTAGTGCAGAAAAGTACACAGTTCAATCTATAAAATAATCGAGGAAAAGGATTTAAGTCATTTCTCAATGTGGACACACTAAAATCCAAAAAGAAAAATATAAACCAGACAAGACAAAATGTTCCAACCAATATTAACTTTTATCAGAAGATTTAATCTCTGACCCCATTGAGCATAAGTTCAAAACCAGAAAGCCTCATTGTGACACAGAATTAGAGAATCTTCTTGGAGAATGCTTTTAGGATTGCCAATCCATACTAGCATGAATTTCTTCAAAAGACATCAAAATTTAAGAAGGAGAGTTATAATCTGGGCAAGATAAATTCTAACCAATACAATCTTTATCAGCAAGCATGATCTCAGAATACCACTGAGCATAAGTGCATAACCAGAAAGCCAAGTTGTGGATTCTCACGATGTCCATGTCTTATTAAGCATCATCTTGGCTCATCTAGCATGCTAACCAGTTCTTTTATGGTCTTCATCATACCTTTATTACTTCCCAATTGAACCCCCCACTCCCCTCTACTATGATACTCAGCAAGGAAAAAGTTCTGAATCAGAGAGATTGAAGCAAGTATTCTTATTTCTACATGCATACTGTGTAAAATTCAACAAGAAAATCCATATGCAAATAGAATAATTTTCCTGCAGCAAGAAGTTCACTAATCATGTGCACGGATGTACTAGAAAACCATGAGATTGGAATTTTATAATCATAGTAGAATTTCCATTTCATATTCTTCCACTCTCTATCACCTTAATGACTTAAACTTTGATTTGGTAGCAGCCAAACATGAGCTAAAAACACTCAAATATCAAAACTTAGCTATTTAAATTAAGAAAAAAGATAAAATAAAGATTTTGGAAAAAAAAAAACCTCCATATGCAGCTTAAGCTATTTGGCATCACAGGATATAAACTGTCAGATACATTTACAAAACTAGCATTCAGAACCAAAGGGATCATTATACTTGGATGCAAGAAAATCATGCTTTTATCATGATCTTCGTTAGGAATCTTTCATATAAACCCATCTCTATAAGTCTGATCAGCACAGACGCCATAACATCAAGAAAGTACATCTTACACTTTTGATTCTTATAATTTTGCAACATGCAACAGATAAAATCATTATGCAGTCCACAGATAATAATTATTTTGATAATAAAAGTAAGAAATATGTCAATCTATAAAGCCAGAAGGAGTTTCATCATACTATCATCTATAATGAAAACCAAAGACTTTTTCAAGAACATAATTATATGAATAGGATACCATATATTTGTATCTAACAGACACCAAGAACAATAGTTCAATATCAAGAGGCCTCTCAAGGCAACTAGAACAATCAAGAAAAAGAGGTAACTCACAATATTTTGCTTACTCCCAGGGTCTAGTGCTGGTTGTCGCTGCAAAAGAACAAGTGGGAATGATCATTTAGATAATCCTAATATGGTTCACTATCATATAAAAACATTATATACCAAAACTTCTGTGTTAAAAAATTACAAAAAGTGCCATAATGCCATAGTTTGCAATAAGATTGAGCGAAGGAATAGAATAGAATTTGGTCTATAGAAGGTTGTTTCCTCTCGTGAGCAAACCCATCATAGATAACTTCTATATAAATTAGTGTGTAGTTGAATCTCCAGGGCAAGCAATACAAATCATCTGTGTAGCTGATGATACTTTTTATCCACCATATGTTTAGCAACAGAGATATAAGTTCTATCTTGCAATTTTGGCGGGCCATTTTACTGTTACTTCCAGTTAGGGGATTGATCGATATACTTAGTTAAATTTAATTTTTTGGATATACATATGTTGGCTGGATTCGCTGCTTGAGAGGGAAAATACAAAAATCCTTATTTTTGATTGCTTCGATATAATTTGAGAATCAAATTTAAAATTATATTCTAAAAATTGAAGGCTCTTTGCATCTGACACATCTGGAAATGGGATAGGTTATATGCATGTGGAAGAGAAACGAGTCTGTAGATGAGGCCATGGATGTGCATAATTATCTTGTTAACATTCTCAATTGCATCATACAATGATAATCACATGCAAAACAATTGAAGCAAAATTCTGGATATTGAATGTATGGTCCAATTTCTAAAAAACATCTGATCATATCCAAAAAATTCAATATCACACATAGAAGAACAATCTCTTTGTTTATTAAGCATTGCTTTACCTTGCAATATCTCTTGAACGCTGGAAAGATAACATTGTCAGCAACGACAACCTCAGCATGTTTTCTAACCAGAAATATCCACTGAAACACAAGTGCTCATGCAATTAAAAACACAATTTAACAGTCAAAAGTAAAGAGCTAAATAATATTTGACTGTATATATTATAAAATGAAAAAAAAATGAAAAACCTGGGATCCTTTTCTCCATTTGTCTTTGGGAATGGCAGGAGACATCTTGGGATTGTAGCGTCCTTCCTTTTTGTCCAGAAAGCTGGGGAAGAAATACAGCAGAAAAAATATTATAAAGTTCAGTACCATCTATTTTCATATGTTAAAAGCTTGCTGAACCATAAGAAACAAACTTAAGCATAATAAAACTACACTCAGCCTTTGTCATTGCCTACCTGTCCACAAAACTTTTCGAAGAAGACATCAAGTAGCTATATATATGGCTGAAGTTGTGAAGAGGAACACAACTGCAATAGACAATGTTATAATCAAACAACTGAATCCATTAGTATCAACTACAAAACGTTCAAGATATACAACTTTAAGAACATTAAATCACAGTTTAAGTTGGCCAAAAGGTTGGGCAAAAAAGGGCGAGAAGCATACTGATAGGAAGGTTATAAGCTTGGCATGCAAAATTCGTGAAAAGATGACATGAAAATGACAATAACTGATCATTTTTGGCATGACTAACCTCACCAATTCTAAGCTTAATTAGTTTAGAAAATTGGCATGAACCAATCCAGATTGATTCATCAAAAAGACAAGCATAACAAGGAGGCAAACAGAATAACTGCAGCACCTAGATAGCTAAACTTCTGTTTCTCCTTTTCCTACTTGATGAGCTGATCACAGGTTGGGAAAGAAGTTTCTTTGTTATTATATCTATTTGATGGTATTAACAGAACCAAAGGAGAGCAGGAGCAATCACAACTGATTTGCAATACAATTTTCTAAAGAAACAGCCACAACCATAGCAAGCTCCGTCTATGTCAAAGATCTTTCATTAGCTCTATGGCATAAAGTAGATAAACAAATCATTGTCTAATATCTATGATTTAAATTTAACAACATACATCAACATTCTAAAAAGAGGCCACTTGTATGCTGGCATAACTGCATACATCGTGAAAGGCTAGCATTCAAACACAATCAGGGCTGCATATGAATAAGGCTTGCCAGGATTTACTGAGTTGGTTTTAAACTTTAACCAATTAGCATAGTATATCTATTGTAGAGGTGAAACCATCCAAGTCAAACACTGTTAGGGAGCCTCTCTAGTTGGCCATTAGAAAGGACTGAACAACATATGGTTTTCAATCAAACCCAAGATCAAGGCATTAAAGTATAGGAATGTTTCAAAAAGTCTATGCTTCCTTTATATTTCCAGCACCGAACAACTTGCACATGCAAATCCACCCAAAACTAGCAAATTTTGAGTTTTATTTTATGAAATTCTTCTTAAAACGTCAACTGATCACGGGTGAGCAAACTCAGCCTAAAAACAGATGGATGTAACATGCAATTTAGACTTTTCAGACTTGCATAAGTCAAATTTACTCTTAGCTGAAACAATACAACTTAGGAGAAATTGTTGAAACTGGCTGAAAGCCTGAAACAGACTATTTCCTACAAGTAACCAGCCAAAATTACAAAATTTATAGGCTTCAGCCAAAACTTCAAGTCTTGACTAACACAATGAAGGACACCAATAAAAACAATACATCAACATATTACTTCAAAAGAAAAAAGAATAAAAGAAAAGATTATGTGATAGAACTGATGCTTGTGATCTGACACTCCACAGAGATCATCAAAGCAATGGTAATGAAGATCCCATAAGCGATAATTAGAGATGTCCCCAACATTATCCATAGTATGTAGAAGTATCAACATAATCTCAGCATGGATCATCCACAAATTAAGGCCCCATCTATCATAAATGTGGATTGAGTTGCAAAACTAAAGAAACATCATTTTGGTAAATCGGGGAAAAAAGAAGAATCGTCGTCTAGATATTGTACCACCAAAAATCAAGAGGAAAAAAGAGATACAGATCTTTAAAAAAAGAGTCAATTAGAAACTAACAAGACCACTTGCAAAAACAACCTCGGCTTTAATGTTGAGCGCAACTTTATGTTTCTAGGACAAACTGTGATCAAATAACATGCCTGATGCAACAAAGAAACTTAACTAGGCAATGCAGAGTGTAACCAAGAAGCATCCCAGCAGATTTGACCAGTCTAACCTTTAAAAAGAAAACATTAAAGAATATTAACGCAATCCCTCTTATTATCGATTGATTGGTATCTGTCTGTGTATGAACCTGCAAACACTCCGCTATTCCTTGGCTTGTGGGATACTTTGCAACTCTCACAACTCAGTCACTGATTATAAATTTGATGAAATCTGTGGGAGAACTTGACTCACCATACAACCATACAGCTACCACAATTAGATGACAAAAGAGACTTCTGGTTCGTCTCACACAGGTTCCACCTTACCATCAAAGGAAGGACCTTTTGTTTTCATCTAGTCAAGTTTGTTGACGTCAAATGATAGAATGAATGATTGAAATCAAGTTGCTGGCATAGGCAAACAAAAAAAAAAAAAAAATCAATAAAATAAAATCAAGCTTCTCTGCTTCACCAGAGCATTGATCTTGAAGCTATACACAAAACGTTGGAAATCTAGGGCATAAAACTAATTCATCGAACGTGAAAGAGAAGAAATAGGAGTTGCCCTAAATCAAAAGCTGAGGTTGAATTGCACGTTATATTTAAATGCTTGGGAAAAAAGATGACAGTAGAAAAGGAATAAAGGTGGCAATGGTTTGCCAATTGCTTTTCTGGACTCGTAAATCAGTTATTAGGTCAGCCATGATTCAATCACCTCAGTCTTACTAATACAAGCAGGTGGCGTCCTATGTGTTTGATACAAAGAAGAAAGTAATTCCCACCTTCTTATTGCGCAGTATTTCGCTACAAATATCCTGACATTTGGTACAATAATCTTCTCTAATTTGAACAAGAAAGGAGAATGATCATATGGAATACCACGCCCCAAAAAAGCTGCTCAAGGAAAGCAAAAGCTCACGGAGAAGTTTAGGTTTTGGAATTAAGACTGAAAGGAGAATATGAACGTGTTATTTCAGTCGAATAAGAACTCGAATTTTTCGCATAATATAGCAAGAAATATGATTGACTATAGCTTTAGCATAACAAGGATTGATGGACAAAAAGTACCTGTCAGAGATTAAAGCAAAGCGTTGGTTCGCAGGATCCTCGAGGGCGGTCTCAAGCAACAAGCGCTCGGCTTCAATCATGGTGGACTCTCCCCACGCCACCTACACCAGTTCACCAACACGCCCCTCTTTGTTAAAGGAACAAAAGAAGGAAGAAGACTCGTCAGCGAAGTAGGAGGAGAGAGACCTTGACGCTACCCTTGAGCTGACGGCCATAGAATAAGGGGGATCTCGTGGTCGACTCATCGAAGACGAAACCTGGCTCGGAATGGATGTAAATGGAGTAGTTGCCTGCCTCGGCATTCTGCAGAACACCAGCCAATCATTCAATTGAGACCGGAGGGGTAGAAGAAGGAGACAGCTTAAAAATAGAGTCTATCGACGAATACCATGAAAAAGGCGTGCCAGAGGAAATCGAGGGGAAGATTGGAGCGAGCGAGGAAGAGGAAAGCGATCTTGGGAGTCCCTGCGAAGGAGAAGGGCCGTTCAACGGAATAGGAGGCGGTGGCAGCGGATTGGGATTGAGAATTTAGGCGGAGGAGGGAGAGGAAACAGACGACGACGGAGAGGAACAGCACCAGCTGCAGCCCCAACCAGAAGTGCTGCCGGATCGACGGCGGCGGCCTCTTTTTCATCGTCGTCATCATCCTCGTTACCCTCGCCGTCACAGCCTAGGAGAGAGAAAAAAGAATCGGGTAGGAGAAGGAGACTTTCGCACTTATCGAAACCACGCCTTCTCATTCATTTGGCCATCATCGTCCCGGACGTCACGTCTATTTCTCTCTCTGTTCCTTCTCCTTTCTCGCCACCGCTCCCTGTTGCCTTCCCTTGCCGCCAAATACACCCTTACCTATCGGCTTTGATTCCTATACTTTTATACTGTAATCACCCCGATATTACTGGTATTGGGTACATCCTAAGTGCTGTTGGCGTGCTTTTCGGCCGGTGATCAAACCATACGGATTGGTGGGTGGGGATTCCGGAGGCTGCTGCGGTGGCTGGCTTTCTTCTCGCGTCTTCCGAAGCTCTTAACAGCGACTTGAAGCTCCCCTCACCTTTCTGCTTGCTTAATGCTTCCGAGTTCCGTCTTTCTCTCCTTCGTCTTTCTGTCGTTCTTCCCCGTGCCTCTCCCTCACGCGTTCCACGCCGCTCCGCGTAGCATAAAAGGTTAAACAATTCATTAATTCCGCTAGTTAATAACGCTCTCTTTGGTTTTATTAAAGAAAACTTACGGGAACATTAATCGCTAAAGTTTGTATTTATTCGGATATAAAATTGCATCGGTTCAATGCACCATAACGGCCGTCGATGCTCCTGTTTACGTGCCACCTGGCTGCCGCCAGATTATTCGGGTGGCAGACCATGCGTGCCGTCATAGTTGTTATTGCATCGCTCCATCAACGGCCGTTCTATTGTCCACCGTCATTGCGGGCTCCGACGCTGCCTAACACGCGTCGGAACCACATCATGCGACGCCTCTCTGCTAACAGAAGCCGTGAACATTCCTTTGCACGGGAGCGGAGTGATTTAAGGTTTCGATTAAAATATATAAATATAAGTTGGACAGCTAAGGGCGAAAGAACTACATCATCCGTCGTCGTGATGATGTCAATGCGACACCTGAAACGCTTTAGCGCGTAGAATGCATTCATCGATTTAAAAGGCGTTTAGTAGCAGATAATTTATTAAAAATCTATCCATGGAAATTTAAATGATCGCATTAAATAATTATATTTGATACCTATTGTAAATAATAATTTATTTTATATTAATAATTTGAATTCAGATTATCTCAAAATGGTTATCCACGTTATCTAGTTATATGATAATATGATATTTTGTTTTAATAAAATACTTATGCTTTCATTGACCGCCCTTTACTCGCCTTCTTCTTGTTGAAATTTCTACTTGCCTTCTCCTCTGTTGATCTCGTACTGAAATCTTCCTATCGAAGATCTCGGTTTGAGTCAGGTCGCAGTTTTCATCTACCAGCATCACTACAATCATCTCGAGATGCTCATTGAACTTCTTTCGATTGATGGCCTTCGACATTCACACCCATCAATTTGAATATCATTTATAAATATATTTTTTAAAAAATATTATTATTTATAAATATGATTTAATTTAAAATTTTAATATTATATAAATAATAATCTATTTATCATACTAAACATAGTAATCAACCTATTGATTTCAAATATAATATATTATTAATAATTTATTATTAATAATTTATTTTATAAATAATTTATGATATTATTAAGAATTGCACCAAATGTAGCCTAAGTGGCTTACGAAAGGAATTTCTATTCAGACTATAACTTTTGCTCAGTAGCCCCCACAATTATTTTAAAAAAAAATCCTAAACTATCCTCACCCCTTTGATCATTAACCCCCCCCTCCGCCCCCTTTCCCTCCCCGGCACCATGCCTCCCCCCTCTTCAGCACCGCACCTTGCCCCCCATCTCCTCTCCTTCCCTTTCCGTCTCCTCCCCCTTCTCTCTACACCCTCATTTTTCATCTTCTCCCCCTTCCCCAACACCCACTAACTTTCCGGCACCGGTCCCCTTTCGGCGCCCCCTAAGCCCCCATCTTCTCTTCACTTCCTGTCATTAGCCCTTTCCGACCCCCGATGCCCCCTTCCTCTCTCGGCACCGTTCGGTCCTGTTTGGCCGAACGGAGGGCTTTTCGTTCGACCTTATTTGGCCAAACGAAGGGCTTTCATTCGGTTTGACCTATCAGGTCGAAAAAAATAGCCTTTGTTCTATCAAACAGGACCGAACAAAGGCTCTCTTTTCGACCTTATTGACAGAATGGGGAGCTGATGCTGGGGGAGGGGGCGCTGAGGAAGGGGGAGGAGACGGGGAGAGGGTCGATGTTGGAAAGTAAAAGGGTACTGGGAAAGGGAAGGAGACGAAAACTGCGCCGAAGAGTGGGGTGCTAGGGAAGGGGAGGAGTTGAGGCGGCATCGGAGAGAGGGGTACTAGAGAAGGGGGAGAAGATGGGGCGGTGCCGGAGAAAAGGGGGAGGGGAGGAGACGGGCGAGAATGTGGAGTGAAAAGGGAAGGATAGCTTAGAAATTATAAATAAAAAAAAAGCTTTTGAGCAATTTTTGTTGTGCGAATACAAACTCCCGCTTATGGGAAATTTTATTTGGCCCGCATTATTTGCTGAGGAGCCCCTTTGCCACTTAAAAAAATGATATATTTGTCCCTAAAATATTTGGACTAAAATAGCCATGTTTGCTCAGTAGCCCCCCCCCCTCCCAAAGCTCAAAACCTCCCTCCCCCGCGCCAGCCCCTCCCCCCTCCCGCTTCCTCTGATTTCCTTCTCCCTCTTCCGGATCAATCCGACCATTTAAAGCTTGATTGAAGAGATTTTAACCTATAATCGAGCAATGGATAAGCAACTAGCAATTTGAGAAAGTTCTACGGTCGCAAAGGATGATTTATATCCCTGCCTTCGAAATTTTTTCTTTTTTCGGTTCGTGAGTTGTTCGGCCTTGCGTGGCCGAACAGGTCAAATCTGTTCGGTCACACAGGACCGAACTGAGTCAACATGTTCGACTACACAGGGTCAAACATAAGAATTTCTCTGTTCGACCCAGCGTTCAACCTGCTGGACTGAAAATAATTCAATTCTATTCGGCCTGCTAGGTCGAACATAATTAGTTGCCGAACAGAGACTCAACCAAATATAGAGAAGGGGGGGGGGGGGGGGGAGAGGGGGTGTTGAAGGAGGAAAGAGGTAATTTAAGAATTTTATAAATTTAAAAGAACTATTGAGTAAAATAGAAAGGCTACTAAGTAATAATAAATAAATAAATAAAATGATGAGGCTTCTTGTCAAAAAAAAAAAAAAAAAAACTACGGGCCAAATAGAGTTTCCCCTCGCTTACGAGGCTCCTTGGAGTGGGCGCTACGCAACGCCTCACGCGTGCCATGAGGTCAAAGGAGATAGTCTCTTCGCGTGGCCTTCGATGGCCAAGCCTAAACGGCCCACCGCCCACCCACGCCTCAAGCATGCGCGGCCAGCCAGCCGTGAAACCAGAGACCGGTCAAAGACTCAAAGTTCCTCACCGGGACCGGGAGTCGTTGTCGTTGGACTGGACTGGATATCGGCCAGTTGACCAGGTCAACCACGGGACGATTGGCTAGAATCCTAGAACGAGCGACATCTTCAAAAAAATTAAAAATAAAAATTATTGGGGTAAAATCATCATTGCATTGATATCCGTGCGAGACGGCTAAGGCTGACCTCCTCCCGCCGTCTCCTTCCGGGCTTCCGTAGCTCGGCCTCTTCCGGGCTTCCCTAGCTCGGCCTCTTTCGGGCTTCCCTAGCTCGGCCTCCTCCGGGCCTCCGTAGCTCGGCCTCTTCCGGGCTTCCCTAGCTCGGCCTCCTTCGGGCCTCCGTAGCTCGGCTCTTCCGGGCTTCCCTAGCTCGGCCTCTTCGGGCTTCCGTAGCCCGCTACTACCTAGCGATCCACGCCCTGACGTCTACCTCCGCGGAACCTGACGCGGGAGAGCTCAAGCTTACCCGAGCAGCACCTTAGGCAGGGAATCATGTTGAGACGTGGCCTAAGACCTATTGTAACCGCCCCAGGTCTACTCACCCAGATCCCAAGACATCAAGGAGCTCTCTCAGCCGTCGATCCCTTAACAAACAAGGCGTGGATTCTAACGGCCCCACAACGGCCTGATTCTGTCTACCCCCGTATCGTAACAACCTCAGAACCTTCCAGAAGATGCTCAAGTCCCCAGGTGACAGTCTATAAATATCAGATTGGCAGATTCCCTCAGGTACGCAACTTTGAACGCACAAAAACTCTGGAATCATTCCTCTCTTCCGGCAGCTCGTCGGTGCTCTGCCCCTCCTAGAGCTTCCGATTGGCCGCCCCCTGGAGAGGTCTCCCGGAGAGATCCACCTCCCCATTATCTGGTTGATCACCGATTCCTTCCTCACTGACTTGAGCGTCGGAGGGCCTTCCGCGGAGGACCACCCCCAGCGTCCCTCCGCGTGTGGGCTTCCTGTTTTGCAGGTCCGCCGCACCCCACTCCCTGAGGATCGACCGCGCCCGAGTCGGAGGACGGATCCCGGCGGCAACAGATTGGCGCTAGAGGAAGGGCCTCAAGTCCCATCAAAACTTGAAAAAAGGAGACAAGGATCTTAATCCGGAGAAGAACCTCTCTGATGGCCAACCGGAAGAGAGCAACCTCCGATGCCCAAGATCAGGTCGCCTCCCAGAGGCCTGATCCGACTGGCGCCACAGCGTCACAACCCCCGCCTGTCGAGACTCCGTCACCGCCTGCCATTCCGGTGACCCAGGACCAGTTTGCTACACTGGTCCAGCAAGTCCAGGCTCTTACCCATCTGGTACAGGAGCGCCTTACGGCTCCTCCTGCTTCGCATCCCCAGAAGGGAGCAGCGACTCCTTCTTCGCCGGCAACCTCCTCCTCTGATCCGCATGAATCAGCGGATCCCCCACATCGCCCCAGGGGGACAAACCGGTCCCTCGAACCGGTTACGATAGAGATCCTCCCAGATCTCGGCGAGCCCGCTCCCTCTCTCCGGCGACGTCTCACCATGACTCGACGCCATCCTTGCGGTTCTCGCGCCCAGCCCCTCCTCTAGCCGGTGAGGAGGAGATCCGCCGGCAGATCCAAGAAATGCGTCAGGAGCTGGACGCCGCCAAGCAGATCCATCTGCCCCAGCCCAAAGCAGAGCAGGGCATCCCTTTCTCTAAGGGAATCATGGAGGAAGTGATTCCCTCCCACGTTAAGCTGCCAACCGTCGAGCCCTATCACGGCTCCACTGATCCGGACGACCATCTCAGCAGCTTCCGGTCAATAATAATGTTCCACGGAGCATCTGATGCGATCCTCTGCCGAGCCTTCCCATCCACCCTCAGAGGATCCGCCCGAACCTGGTTCAACGCCTTGAAACCAGGTTCTATTGATTCATTCGACGAGCTGAGCCACCTTTTTATTGGCCAGTTCGTCAGCAGCCGCCACCACCGACGGAGATCCGACTCCCTCTCCGAAGTCAAGCAGAGAGAGGGGGAGTCCTTGAGAAATTATCTTGGCCGTTTCAACAAGGCCATGTTGGAGGTGGACCACCTTAATCATGAGGTGGCTATGTCCGCCCTAGCGGGGGGAGTTTCAAAGGAGAGCGACTTCTATTTGGCAATGGAGGTCAGCTACCCCCCATGTCTGTCTGATATGATGGCCCTTGCGACAAATACGCTCGGGTCGAGGAGTCGCGGAGAGTGGCCCGCGCTGAGCAGGCAAGGAAGAAGCAAGAGCCCAAAGCTCCCGACAGACACCGCCCTGCCCGTCGGCCAAGTCCACCTCGCCGCCAAAGAGTCCCTCCGCTGCCGCCGAGGGATCGCTCCCGGAGTCCTCCCAGGCGATTCGATCGCTACACTCCGCTGACTGTGCCCCGGGCGCAAATCCTCATGGAAATAGAGCGCCAGCTTCCCCGACCAGTACCTCTCCGAGGGAACCCGACTCGAAGGGATCCCGCTAAATACTGCCGCTACCATAGAGAGCACGGTCATGACACTGAAGAATGTTGGCAGCTGAAGAATGAAATCGAGAGACTGATTCGGCGGGGACGGCTGGACCAGTTCAGAAGAGCACCTGAGCCGCCACAAGGAGGCGATCGCCAACCCGAGCTCCCACAGCTTCCTCCCCCACCAAATCCGCCTGTGGTCGGCCGTATCAACATGATTGAGGAGGCCGGCGGATCGAGCTCCAGGGGCAATGGTGATGCACGGTGCCAAAGAAGGCACGCACAGGCGAACTTTCCTTTTCTGATGATGATCTTTTTGGGATACAGCTTCCCCATGATGACGCACTTGTTGTATCCCTTAACTTGAACAATTACGATGTAAGCCGAATCCTGGTCGATAGTGGAAGCTCGGTAAACGTTTTGTACCTCGGTGTGTTTGCCAGGATGAAATTGCTCATGGAAAACCTTCGAGCCGTGGATTCCACCCTGATGGGATTCACCGGCGACGTCATCATCCCAGAAGGAATCGTCACCCTGATGGTCCGCGCAGGAACCTGGCCCCTCGTGACCGTTGTACAGACCGACTTCCTAGTGACCGACCTCAGGTCCCCATACAACGCCATATTCGGCAGGCCCGGCTTGATGTCCCTTAAGGCGGTTGTCTCTATCCCACATCTGTCAATGAAGTTCCCCACCGAGCGAGGGGTCGGAGTGGTTCGGGGAAGTCAGGCCATGGCTCGGCAATGTTTCGTCATGAGCCTTCAGTCCAGGATTCCCAAAGTTGACGGGCTAGACGCTCGTGAGGACTTCGCCGAACAACGGGGGGAACCGGCGGAAGAACTGGAAGAAGTACCGCTAGACGAAGCTCGGCCCGACCGAACCATAAGGATCGGGTCGTTACTCAAAGGAGAGCCTCGTCGCGAGCTGATCAGATTCCTCCAAAGCAATGCGGACATCTTCGCCTGGACCGCCTCCGACATGCCAGGGATTAACCCCGAGGTCCTCGTCCATCGCCTCAATGTGGACGAGATGTACAGGCCTGTTAAGCAGAAGAAGAGAAGCTTCGCCCCAGAACGGCAAAAAGCCATTGAAGAGGAGGTCGACAAACTCATCAAAGCCAATTTTGTCCGAGAGGTGAATTATCCAAGTTGGTTGTCGAATGTCGTCATGGTGAAAAAGTCGAATGGCAAATGGAGGATCTGCATCGACTTCACCGACCTCAACAAGGCATGCCCAAAGGATAGCTTCCCCCTCCCTCGGATCGACCAGCTCATGGACGCCACCTCAGGCCATCAAATGCTATCATTCATGGATGCTTATTCGGGCTACAATCAGATCCGGATGGCCCCCGAAGATGAAGAAAAGACCGCCTTCATAACCGACCGAGGTACCTACTGTTACCGAGTTATGCCTTTCGGTCTTAAAAATGCAGGAGCGACCTACCAGCGGCTGGTCAACAAGGTGTTCAAGGAGCAAATCGGCCGGAACATGGAGGTGTACGTGGATGATATGCTGGTCAAAAGCAAGGAAGCGCTACGGCATGTTGAGGACCTCGCGGAGAGCTTTGCCACGCTGCGCAAATATGGAATGAAGCTCAACCCAACCAAGTGTGCCTTCGGCGTCAGTTCCGGGAAATTCCTCGGCTTCATGGTCTCCCAGCGAGGTATCGAGGCTAACCCTCAGAAGATTCAAGCTCTCCAACAAATGGCGCCCCCAGCGTCTGTTAAGGAGGTCCAGCGCTTAACCGGGAGGATAGCGGCCCTTAACCGCTTTGTGGCTCGGTCAGCCGAAAGATGCCTCCCCTTCTTCAAAACTCTCCGATCGGCCAAGAATTTCCAGTGGACTCCTGAGTGCCAGAAATCATTTCAAGGTCTCAAGAAGTACCTCGGCTCGCCTCCGCTTCTCAGCAGTCCGATCCCGGGAGAGACTCTGTTTCTGTACCTGGCCATCTCAGAGGGCGCAGTTTGCTCGGTGCTAGTCAAAGAAGAAAGTAAAGTCCAGAGGCCGATCTACTATGTGAGTAGGCTGCTCCGCGATGCGGAGACGAGGTACACCAGGATTGAGAAAATGGTGCTGGCTTTGATCACCTCAGTCCGGAAGCTACGGCCTTATTTTCAAGCACATTCAGTGACGGTCCTAACCGATCAACCCATCAAGGCGGTGGTCCACCGTCCAGAAACATCGGGGAGAATGACCAAATGGGCCGTCGAACTAAGCGAGCATGACATACATTTTCTACCTCGCCCGGCCATTAAAGCCCAAGCGCTGGCCGATTTCCTCCTCGAGTGTACCATCCCAGAAGACGGCTCTACCCCAGAAAATCCCGAAGGACCAAAGCCTGAAGCTCGGTGGCTCCTTCACGTCGATGGGTCGTCCAATGCCCATCACTCCGGTGCGGGTCTAATCCTCACCAGCCCAGAGGGAATGATCTTTGAATATGGTGTCCGATTCTCCTTCCCGGCTTCCAACAACGAAGCCGAGTACGAGGCCCTGTTAGCTGGTCTCCGGATCGCCCGCAACCTGAAGGTGGAAAAGCTTAACGCCTTCACCGACTCTCAGCTGGTGGCCGGCCATGTGCGGGGAGAGTTTGAAGCCCGAGAACCCAACATGATCCGATATCTCCAAGAGGTGCGCGGCCTACTTCCCCATTTTGCCGAGTTTGAAATTGTTCAAATTCCTAGATCGGAAAACGCCCGTGCCGACCTACTCTCCCGATTGGCAACCGCGGAGACGATGGATGCTGAACAAAAATTCCATCTAGAGACTCTGGAAAAGCCGAGTATCATGGAAGCCGATCGGGTGATGCAAATCGAGACCGAACCATCCTGGTTCGACCCTATCCTCAACTATCTCAAAGAAGGGTCGCTCCCATCCGACGAAGAGAGGCCAGGAGATTGAAGCTGCAGGCGACCCACTATGTATTGATTGACGGCCAACTTTACAAGCGGTCTTTTTCTATGCCGCTGCTCAGATGCCTCCGCCCGCCTGAGGCGGACTACGCTCTACGAGAGGTACATGAAGGGATTTGCGGCAACCATCTGGGAAGCCGGTCCCTATGCCACAAGGTGCTGCGGCAAGGCTATTACTGGCCGACCATGCAGAAAGACGCGGACGACCTAGTCCGAGCCTGTGACGCCTGCCAGAGACATTCAAGCATCCAGAGGCTCCCTTCCGCCGAGCTAGTTTCTATATCCTCCGCCTGGCCCTTTGCCAAGTGGGGGATGGACATCCTCGGCCCATTCCCGCTGGCGACGGGACAACGGAAATTCTTATTTGTCGCCATTGACTACTTCACCAAGTGGGTTGAAGCGGAAGCAGTTGCGCAAATCACCGAAGCACGGGCCAGAGACTTTGTATGGAGGTCCATCGTCTGTCGGTTCGGCCTCCCCCACACCATAATCACCGATAACGGTAAGCAGTTCGACAACTCCAAGTTCCGCCAATTCTGCGAGGAACACGGAATCCGTCACCACCTTACTTCGGTCGGGCACCCACAAGCCAACGGAGCGGCCGAAGTGACCAACAGGACTCTCCTCCAAGGAATCAAAGCTCGCCTCTCCAGAGCCCAAGGCAGGTGGGCGGATGAGCTACACCATATCTTATGGGCCTATCGCACCACCCCGAGAATCCCGACAGGGGAGACTCCATTTCGAATGGCTTTTGGCACGGAGGCCGTCATCCCTATGGAAATAGGCCTCCCATCTTTGCGGGTGGAGAGTTATTCAGAGGAAGCCAGCAACGAGCAACTCCGCACCAACCTCGACTTGGTAAAGGAAGTCAGAGAGAAGGCCCGAATCAGGACGGCCGCCTATCAACAGAGGGTGGCTCGGTACCATGCCTCCAGGGTCAAGGGGAAAACCTTCCTACCCGGCGACCTCGTCCTCCGAAAAGCTTCTGTATCCAAACCGCTGGAGCAAGGAAAGCTGGCGCCGAACTGGGAGGGCCCGTACCAAATCACGGAGATCATTGGGCCGGGAACCTACAAGCTGCAGGATCTCGATGGAAAATCCATCCCCCGAACGTGGAACTCGGACAACCTCCGCAAATACTATCAATAGGGTATGTCCTTTATGCTTCGCCAGTTATCTATTTTCCCGCAACTTGCTGTGTGAATCGATTATGCACCATATTGCCATAAATCGTAAAAGGAAATAGATGCTGCTTACCAATCCTCGGTACAACCGAGTTATCTGCCTGGACAGGAAATCTCCGAACCTTGGCAGGGCCAAGTAAAACAAATCTCCGAACCTTGGCAGGGCCAAGTAAAACAAAAATCTCCGAACCTCGGCTGGGCCGAGCAACGAATCTCCGAACCTTGGCGGGGCCAAGTAAAACAAAGTCTCCGAACCTCGACTGGGCCGAGCAACAAATCTCCGAACCTTGGCAGGGCCAAGTAAAACAAAGTCTCCGAACCTCGGCTGGGCCGAGCAGCAAATCTCCGAACCTTGGCAGGGCCAAGTAAAACAAAATCTCCGAACCTTGGCAGGGCCAAGTAAAACAAAGTCTCCGAACCTCGGCTGGGCCGAGCAACAAATCTCCGAACCTTGGCAGGGCCAAGTAAAACAAAGTCTCCGAACCTCAGCTGGGCCGAGCAACAAATCTCCGAACCTTGGCAGGGCCAAGTAAAACAAAGTCTCCGAACCTCGGCTGGGCCGAGCAACGAATCTCCGAACCTTGGCAGGGCCAAGTAAAACAAAGTCTCCGAACCTCGGCTGGGCCGAGCAACAAATCTCCGAACCTTGGCAGGGCCAAGTAAAACAAAGTCTCCAAACCTCGGCTGGGCCGAGCAACAAATCTCCGAACCTTGGTAGGGCCAAGTAAAACAAAGCCTCCGAACCTCGGCTGGGCCGAGCAGCAAATCTCCGAACCTTGGCAGGACCAAGTAAAATGTTTCCCCGAACCTTGGCGGGGCCGAGCGATGAATCCCCCGAGCCATAACAAGGCAAGGTAAAAATCATTCGGGCTGAGGCCCCAGCGAAAAGTCTAAGCCTACAAGCCTCGACCAAAGCCGAACGGCCCCCAAATAGTCCCCGGAGGACTTCGCCCGGTTTGAAAACGGGCGCTGAACGAAAACCATCGGCATACGAAAAAATGCCACCATCGGCAGAATTCCCCTAAGAGGCTATAAAGCCTCACGTAACCGGCCAAGGGCCCCAGGCTGGACC